>JAVJGJ010000034.1:21222111-21253363 GCA_035590215.1 Microhierax caerulescens
CCTGGGGGCTGGGTTGAAGACCCTGGGGGGCCATATCTGGGACATAGTTTGAGGGCCCCTGGTCTAATGCATGTTGGGAGTAAGTGCTAAGTAGGTTTATTACCCAGGTTCTTGAGTTTAGTGCTCTAAACAAAATCAAGTACACCAGTTTTTAACTTGTTACCTATGTTACTGTCACATACTACATGCTCTACTAGAATTCTTCACAGTATGTGAAGGTATATTTTTATATGTAGCAGTCTAAACCTCATACAAGAAAAATGAGTGATTTCTTAGTTTTAAAATTAAATTTGGGTTCTAAATCCCTAGGAAAAAATATGGAATATGAAACTTGCTCTAAAATGATACTTGATTGAGCCATTTTTTTTTTCTTTTCCCTCATCCCCTCTCTCAGCTGTGGCATTTCCTCCCTGAGCTGTCTCTCTTCCTGCCTGCTGTGGCTTTCTCCATGAAAAGAGTTTGCTGAAACTGAAATGAGCAGAAGTCCTTGTTCTCCAGGCCCCACCACTGAGTGGGCTGGGAGCTCTGCCATTAGAGCAGCCCTTTCTGCAGCATTTCCCAGTCACGGGGCTTCTGTTGGCCCAGTCGCAGCCCTTCTGTTCTGCCATGCTAGGATAGAAGTGAGGATCTGGTGAAAGAAATGGTCTTGCTGTATGAGTATAGGCATCACAATTGTGACTCCTGTGAAATGCTATTTGGAAGTTAACTAAATTCCAGTTGATAACCATGCAAGAACTTTCTGATCGTTTTAAAACCACCATTTTGCTAGTTGGATATAGAAACTAAGCTGATTTCTATAATTTTTCAGGACCTTTTTTACATTTCACAGAAGTGCCAAACGCAGTCTTCAAGAATAAGTCAAAATACTTGACTCCTGATTTGCTGCTTTAAGCATTTATTATACATATTATCCTTTCCAATAACTCTCCAAACACCAGGACAGTTCTGGTTGATTATAATTTTCATTATTTCTTTGGTGCTGCTCCTTCTCTTTGTTTTGGGTTTTTTTTGTCTTCATCCAGATGCATATACTAAGGTTTGACTTTTTTATGGGAACTCTGTTGGGAAGATTAACTACCTAGGGTTTTTTTTCTGTAGCCATTTTATTGATTTGATTGTCTGTATTCTACTTGTCCGTGTTTTTAGAACATACAGTAATACTGTAGGAAATATTGAAGTTCTAGGGACCTTTCAGGGAACACAGAGCTTAATGTAAGAACCAGATCACAGCCTGCTCTGTGTGTAAAAATAAATTGAAATAAAACAATTCATTAATTCAGCACTTGACATGTTTTTCTTTGATCTTTCTCCAAACCTTGCTGTGCTGTACATGCAGTATTAATCTTTAAGGAGAAAAGCAAATAATTTTTGCTATAGAAGACTGTACAGTTGGGGAGAAAAATACTAATTTCTTTAATTAATCGCTCCATGCATTTTAGAAAGTAGAAGACAAACTGTATGCTAGAAATAAAACCTACTTTTTTTGGTGTGAAACTGTGTGATATAGTTTTCCACTTCTAGGTAGTTTTAGAGTGAACTAAGGGTAAGTCTGTAATTTAAGGGTGTCTGGTAACTCTGTGTTGAAAATCAAGATGTCAGATGGAGAGACATTCTATTTTTGTTCAATTAATATCAGAGAGCATTACATCAAAACAATAAACTCCTCTTGTATCAACAGATGCAGCAACCCTGAAGCCTATTTTCTCTCTTGTTACATTAGTGTTTAATTAAAGAAAACAACTAGTTGGAGGCAGTTACTTCTGTGAAATGTAATGAAGATATATTTTGTAAGTGACCTTCACTGTATTAGCTGAATCAGTAATCAGTAAAATTAATAGAATAATCAAATCATATACAAACTCATAAATCATCATGAATATGCTGTCAAAAATTCAGCCTTTAATATGTCCTGTTGTTTCACAGCTGTATTAAAAATCACAACTGCTGATTCCTGCCTTGATGGGAATTGAAATGGCATTTTAAAGGCTGCATATGATGGAGGGCTACCAGGGCAAAAATTTTCACAACTCTTAATTTAGCTGTAATATGATTTGATGTCACCAGGGCAAAGTTGAAGTTGAGTACAGTGTTGTTGCTATCTTTCAGCAAAACTTGAATTATTGGTGTAGGCAGTTGCCAGTTAATTAAGAGTAATATCAGTTTAAATGTCTGTCATTTAGGGTTAATGGTATCAAAGAGTTGCCTTGTACTTGAAGTACAGTCAAATCATCTTAAATAGCCTATTGTACAAAAGTAATGTTAGCACAATGATTTTACTCTGCCATAAATTATTGGGATGCCATTTAGTTTAATATTTCAATTTCTATATTTAAATCATTTTGGCAAGTTCCTCCCAATCATGTAATTTTTCATGCTGGGCTGTTTTAGTAAGTATTTTGGCTCTTTGAAATTGTTTAACACAACACAATCAAAATTATTTTCCATTTTCATTTAAAAAGAGAAGTTTTATGCTGGCCTACTGTGAAAACAGGTCATGCCCTCCTCCAGTGGGTAGCAGGCTAGTCTTGAAAATAAGTAATGCACATTTTTGCGCAGCCAAGCAGCAAAGTTCTTTGAAAGTGCGCTAGAAAAATAAAGTGCATAAATCAAAAAGCCCTTGACTGTGGTTGAAGTCAAAGGAAAAATATAATTTATAGTTTTTAACAAAGGAATCTTAGTTCCAGTTAAGTTAATAGTGCTGTTCTTATATACAACATATGAAATAAATTCATCCGAGTTGGTTTGAAAGATCCTAATACATGCTTTGTCAGGCAAGAAGCCATTGATTGCAGCATTAGAGATAATAATAAGCCCGTAGCTCAAGGCTCTGTAATAACTCTTCAGTGGATGTTTAACCTTTGTGTCATCTTCAACAATCTCCAGACAACCAAGGTTGGGATTCAACATGGTGTATATTCTCCCTGCTTTTGCAGGGTAGAAGAGGTATTTCTGGGGGACTGGATTTTCCAGTTCAGCCAGTAGTAGGTGATATGGCTGACGTTTCCTTAGAGTGCAACTTTTTGAACATGACTCAGAAGTGATGTGAGCTAGTAACCCACTTAAGCCATCTGCCGTGCTTCACCATCCATGCAGTTTTAAAGGTACTGTTGTACTGTCTTTGAACTACCTTATAAGACTTTTGAATGCCAACATGGATTCCGTTTTAGGAAGTCAGGTTTGGAAAATGAAAGTTTTCTTTCCAAGTTCATCACTTACGAAGAGATACCTGAAGGTCTTTCACGTCAAAATAAAATAGTCAAAAAGAAAACCAAAACCACACCAAAAAACCCTGTGAGCAAACCAGGAAAATCCTGCTGTCACCCCAGAAATCTGGGAGAATGGTATTCCACTAAACCAGCCTGCCTTTCTCATACTGCTTGCTTTAGCTAGTCTGATGCTTAGCTGATGCTAGGTGGGCGTTAGAAATGTAGGCACACGGATCTGTTAAGTTGCCATGTAAACTGTACTAAAAGAGAAATAAAATTACGCATTCTTAGTTTAAATACAATAGCGAGGCAGATTCTATTAATGAAATAGCAGGTGTAATTTCTAATTTTTATGCTGTCCCAGTTTCAGCTCTGTCCTTCCATCTGTGAGCTGAACATCAGATGGCTGGGTCACACTGAAACTCAGGTGAATAACGGGAACTCAGAAACTCAGTGCCCTTCTCCGACAGGGTACAATGGAACAGTGTGCCACTGTATTGGATGTGCTACAGGCTGGTTTATGATTTACTTGTAAGAAGCTCTTTGCTTTTGAATAATAGGGACCACAAGAAGAACACAGGTGTATTTAACTTGTACAACAAAGGAAGAATTGTCAAATTTCATTAGATAGCATTTGACAGTTCTCTCTTATAGAGCAGTTCTGAGAAATGGATATGCAGTTTATGTCAGTATGCAAATTATTTGTTCAAGCTTTCTCTTCAGCATACATGAGAAGAGATCACTGATAGCTAATTGATCTGAATGAACCACTGGAAGTTCCTAAATAAGTAAATAAATAAATAATTACATTAAAGATTCCCATAATAGACCAGACATTGCATACAGCAGTCCAAACTTGACATTGTAATGTAAGGGTTAGACACATCTTTTTTTCTTGGCCTTTTTCCACTAAGTAATCTCCATGCTGATTGGCAATTTTCAAGAGAAATACTATTTGTTTTTTAACTTAATTTTAAGATTGGTTTTTTAAAGTGTTCTCACTGGATTACCTTTTCTCGCACCAAGTTCTAGAGAACTTTAGCCTCTGCATTTTGTATTATTCTTATAATAAGAATACCCCTGAAATAATGCACTGTAAACAAAAAACTGACTGAAGTTTATCGTAATTCACAGCTAATCATGAAGCTTTGTCCTTGAGAATCCCTGACATGTATCCTGTTTCTGTAAGATCATTAATTTCTCTGCATTGTAATGCCCTCACAGAAAGTTTTAAGAGTGCGGTTTTTTTAAGTATAGCAAAAAGATTATTGCTTGTTTATACTTGCTTGACAGCATTTTGAAGTGTGGGCTAATACTAAAACTGTTCAGGAGCTAGAAGTAAAAAAAAAAAATGTTTAATATAGTGATATCACTAGTTACTTACAATGTTAATGTGGGTCCAGTAAAAATTGTATGAATCACTTGCAGAAACTAAACTTTCAGGTTTTGTGAATTAATTCACCTTGTGTGTCACATCAACAGAAAAGTAATCAATCCCCAGGGATTAAGCCTGGGGTTTGGCAGATACAGAAAGTTAGGATGTGGGGATTAACCTGGGACCATGTTTATCAGCAGACCAGCTGAACTTTTACTGGGTAGCTTTACGGGAGAGCAGTTTCAGACTTTGTGCATGGGACAGATTAATCTGGAGCAGTTTCAGACTTCGTGCGTGGGACAGATTGATCTCATGAAGAGTTTGAGTCAGAAATACCTACAAGGGGCTGATGAAACAGCCTGGCTAGTGATGAAATTTTGCAGTGGGCTGACTTCACATGGGGGGCCTTAATCTGTAAATGTCATAATCTAGTTTCTTCAAATTCTGCGTCTCTTTAGAATTTAAAACCAAATGAGTTGCAATACTGGTTTAATGTTTGGGTAGCATAATTTCCTTTGGGTTAGGTATTGGGTTTTGTTTGTAAGTGGAAAACTCTGAAATAGCTCGGTATTCTTTAGCTTTTGAAAAACTGACCTGTGAAGCTCGTTGCTTTTTTCACTTAGGAAATTTTTTTATTATCAGTCCGTGCACCAAATATCTTAAGCAACTGTGTCATAGCAGAACCTGGAAGAATTACTGTTTGTGAAAGACCATCTTCAGATTGTAAGGAGTCTTCATTCTGTTGGGGCCCTTCTCAGTGCCTGCAATTTGAGCTGCTTGTAGTAAAGGAAGTTCCCGCAGTATGTTCTGTAGGAGTAGAGAAATAACTTCTGAATCACACTTGGAATCCTAGTAGGAGGTTGGTATGGTTATCATGCGTTCTTACATTCTCATCTACACCATGTGCAAGGTAGCATGGTCAGCATATCAGTAAGTGTTCTACACGTTATCAGTAAATGGGTACTTTTCCATCCTGAATGACTGAAGGTGGTAACAGAGAATGAGTGCTCAAGCTAATGTAAACAATTTAGGGGACTAAGATAATTGCTAATACAGAAAAAAATTAACAATGTATCCTTTACAAAAAATATAGGATGTGCTTTTTTTTTGATTGTCTATTCAGAGGTTAAGACGTGTTATTAAAAATGTACTACAGCGTGACCAGTACTTTGCTTTGCTTATGAAACGCACATTGATTACAATTAGTCATGACAGGAGTAACCTTTATTTTTTCCTAATCTGTTTCTAGGTTGTGTGCTGTATTTGGTGGTATCTATTGTCTTCGACATTCTGTGCAGTGCCTTGTAGTGGACAAAGAATCTGGACGGTAAGGGTAATATAAGTAACCTTCTGTTTATGTACAAAATACAGATGAAAAATGTGTTAAGTCAGTTTAAAAAAAATGATTCTTCAAAGATCCTCCTTGGTATTAATAACACATCAACCTTGATTAAAAGTAATTTGTGTATAGGTCCTCCAGAACAAGGAAAGTGGGTCTAGAATATAGAAACTAAATTAATTTCCCTGTGATATTACTACAGCTCCTGATCACCCAAGCTTGGAAGACAAATCATTTCAGCTGCCGGGGGGCTGGTGATGAGTGATGTTAGTTTTCCTTGTGGCCTTACCTACTCTAATTGATTTTCATCAGATGACAACAAAGCCCTCTGTTATTGCATTTTTAAAAATGGAGCTCACCTAAAGACTCATCAGATTAATCTTTGCTGATAATGCATGTCACTCCAAGAGAAAAGACTTTAATGAGTTTTTAGGTAGATTGTTGTCATAAACTATGCTGCCCTCTTATCCTAGGATAAATTCTTTTACAACAGTACCAGGCCTGTAGGCGGGTTTAAAGTTGAGCTAAGAAAAATCAACCCGTAGTTTTTCCCCATAGTGGCATTTTTCACATCTTTGTAAATTGTCATTGTTTCTGTCCTGTACGTTCTGTCAGCTATTTGTCTAATTGCAGACTTCAGCTCTTTTAAGTGTCTGTTTTCAGCTTAGGTTTTGTAATTGAAAAGTTCAAAACATTCTGAAGAAAAGTTTGGAAATAAAGCTAAAAAATGGGTAGTAACATTCTGTTAGGAAAATTAGTAGTCAAATGATCGATGTAATGTGTTTACTTTCCAGTTGCACTGCACATTTGATTCTTTGAGCATGGTACTTATAGCTAGATTTGTCATGACGTGGTCAAGTAGTGTCTGTTTTCTTTGAAATCTATAAGCAACAGATTTTATCTTTCTCTCAGTTCTTTAAGGTTCTGAAATTCATTGCACAGTTTTAGACTTTGAAATGCAAATGTGATAGTATTTCATCATGTGTGGTATTGTTTTAAGTGCATGATTCATGTGCAAATGAAATTATGCCCCTTTGACAATATCTAGTTTATTTTAACAGTAATAATTGAACTTCTACTGTAGGCAGTTTATTCTTCAATAATATTTAAATAGTTAATGTGCTCTTTTAGAGGGACAAAGCTTAGAGTTGTTAGCGACTTCCAGACAGCTTTATGGAGATCTTAACTGGCCAGTGGTGCTGGTTGCTCCAGTTGGCAGCTTCTTTTGCACATTCTGAAGACCTTTGAAATTAATATTTCCTTTGTTAAGGTTATATGTATTCCAAAAAATGTGGAGTGCTGCTTTTCTTTTAGCCAGCTTTTTTGTTTTGACTCGAAGTTCTGCAGGGTTCCAAGTAGGTTTCAGGTGTCTTTTTTAGGTTATTAGGCTGCTTTAGTGATTCACTTATGCCGTTTTGCTTAAAACCGAAGGATAGATTTTTTGAGGAGCAGAATTACTGAAATATTTTTAGAAGACTTTACCAGACTTTCATTATTCCAAAAGCATTGGTCTTTTAATAATGTCATTATCTGATGCTGAATATGAAGAAGCACAACACATCCAGCTTCCCAAGTCTAGTCACCTGCCTGCTTCTGTTGTCTCTTTCTAGGTCTCCCATAGTTTCAAGGCAGGTATTTTATCAAGTAGCATTTCTACATCAGAATAAAAGTAAGCACCAAAAAAAGTGTATCGAAGAAAAAGAAAGTGTCAGAATTCTTTGAGATGATGAAATTAACACAGCAAAGTTCAAAATACATTTTTTTAAGAAGCATTTTCAGCAGTGAGGGAAGGATCGTACAACATACTCCTTCCCTAGTAAGTTTACAAAGTCACGAACATCGTCTTCACCAGAGCAAAAATATCACTCAGAAAACTGTGTTTCTTTGACCCAGGTATATGTTTTTATTCCCTTATATTATTTTCTCTTGATTTTCTTTTTGGTCACCTGAATACAATACTGCTTTTATTTGCTAAGTATTTTCGTTAGAATGTTACTTAGCAAGCTGTCCAGTTTGTTGCTAATGTCATCACGGTCTCCTGGCCTTCATTCTCCTTCTTTGTATTATCTCTTTCCTTCCTGTGTATTCCCTCCCTGCACCAGCTCTAATTTCCCCTTGACTTTGGGCTTCAGTGTTTTGCCTAATAAAAACCAGCTATCAAATTGTTAATGAGGGTATTTATGAGTTACTGAGCTTTTGAGTCAATAGGCCATTAACAGTAGTTGGTAATAGCCAAATTCATATCTCGTCAGTACAGCTCTGTCTGTAGTTTGAGGCAGCGTGGTTACAAATAGGTTAAACACAGAGTAGTAGAAATTTAGTCAAATTGTGCAGTATTCGTTACTATTTTATAAGCATCTTCCGTTAGCTTCCAGGCTTCATCAGTGTCTTAGTGCAGTTATATTTTTCACTGTTGTTAATATTCTTGCTTTAGTTGATCTAAAGAAAATTACGCTTACAGCTACCACCTTGATTTTCTTCTAAAATTTGGTGTTAGTTCAGAGTTTAATTTGAAGTCCCTAAATACCACCAAAATTTATTCCAGCTCCTTTCTAGACATGGCTAATATTCTTTCCAGAACAAGAGAAATAAACCCCCATTCAATATCGAGTTGAATTGCTTTTTCACTTTTTTACTACCCATAACTGTATATACAGAGAACAGTAGATTCATAACTGTATATACAGAGAATAGTAGATTTCATCCCCAGCTATACAACTATTTTTATCATTCTACCATAGTCCTTTTTGCAGTTTATGAAAATAAGAATCAGAGAAGACAATGTGAAAGCATAGAAACTTTTAGAGAAACTTATTTTAAGGTTTTGGTAATCCACTGTAAAGTTTTTGTTGCTTTACATACTGCATCAGATTAGGTCTGCTGTTCTAACATGTATGCAGAACATCCTGCATTCTTGGTAGAACTCTGATGCTTTGTTAGGAAATAAAAACCACATCATATTCCTTAGGTCAAGGGAAAAGCACAGTGAATGTATGCATGATAATTTTTTGTTGTTATTATTTTCTCCATATTTATTGTAGGTCTCCTTTTTGGGTACATATGATAAAACTTAAAGTATTTTAAATTACGTGGATTGCATTAATAATTATGGTAGGCATTTTATGTTGATCAGATTTTACATGTGTTTCCAATTACATAATTCTGTCTCAAAAATGGGAAAGATGATAAATGGAAATTTATACATGTGTAATAAAAAGATATAGCAAACACATAGTAATTTACATATCTTTCTTGAAATATTGCATACTGGCTTTGTCAGTGCTGGTAAGTCCATTTCAAGGATGTCGCCCTTAGTCCATTAGTTTGGATAATGAGCCCTATAAAGTACATTTATAACTCGTGGCACTGCAAGGAGATGGATTCTAATTTTCATCCTTTTATCTAGACACATTGAAAGAAGGTCAATGGAGGGTTCTGTATGATTCATTGTCGCAACACATATCAGATGACAGAGACCTGATAATGTCAGTGCATAAGTGTTTTCCATATTTGGAAGCAGTACTTGAAAGAAATTTTCTCAGTATCATCCTTTGAAGTAAAGTGGAGACTGAAATTAAAAGTGCTATCTCTTTTTCTGTTTAAAATCTTATCAAACATACGACCTGATAGCTATTCCTGAACAAAGGAGAGGAAACAGCACTTAACAGGAAAATAAAAAGTGTGTAGTTGCTTTTGCTGGCTCTGAGTGATGCAACATGACATTTAATCAACCTTTCCCCTTGGATAATGTGTAGGGGGGTGGCAGGGGAAATTGTTTCATAAACAATAAGAAAGGTTATATTTAGAAATGAACTGTAGCAGCTTGACTTCCTTGTTTATTTGCAGTATTCAAATTAGTGCTGGAGAATGAAGTCAGTTAGGTTAACATTATGAAAAAACTTCTTAAAGTTGGAAGTGAAACACATGTTGAATAGAATGCAATTGAAACTGTAAGAATACTATATGTTTAAAGTTAAACCTTGCTTGTACCACTAGACTTCTTTTAAGTACTGTTTCCAGGTTCTGTTGAATTTGAATATAGCTATATAGGCAGTATCCAGTTTCCTATGAAATCAACATTAGAAGTTAGTGTTACAAAAGCATGCTTAATTGTTATAAACCTCTTAAATTTATAAATGTGTGCACCCTTTTTCAAGTCTCAGTTCAGGCTACGGAAGCAACTGGTTTACTGAAGCTAGTGGCAGCTGATTGCTTTTCCTTATTTAGGTTTGGTTCTCATCTTCACTAGTTTTATGGATCGTTTTGGTTACAGAAGCTAATGAATAACTTGGAAGTTACAGAAATGCTGTTTATTCATAAGGCAGAACTTGCGTGTCAGATATTTAACTGATACAGGCATAATGTTGCACTATGATAAAGCACATTTAAATCTGTAAGAGGTCTCTGTCTTGGGCATCCTTTAGTTTCTTTTGAAGTTCCCGTGCACATGTGTGTGTAAACGTGTGTGAGAGAATTTACTGGTTTGAATCCTGTGTATTATATTGACTGAAACATTGACATACTGATTCAGAAGAATTTAGTCCTGCATTAACTTTTATACACCAAGAGTAAAAGTTAAATGAAAATAATTTGCTTTATTTTTACAGTAAATGTTCTGATATTGTAGAAAACCTTAAAATCTTGGTTTAGAAATCTGTATTGGCCCTTAAAAATATTAGGATATGGAAACAAGCCATGATGAAAGAAAATGTAGTGCACACATTTTCCTTGCATTTTAGACAGGAAAATTATTCATTAAGATAGGCACTCTTGAAACCTGTAGGGGTTTCTAAAAATGTTTACAATGTCTCGGTTTGAGGAAAATACATTCAATTAAATAGAACTCAGGTCATGGTGTATAGGAATCTGCAGCAGAGGTAGTTACTATATGTATGCAGCCTCCTTTTTATTTCTCGTGTGTGTGGTTTAGTCTCACAGGTCTGAAGTTTGTTCTTTCAGAGAGGTTTTTCCCATTGAAATTTGAAATTGTGTCCTGTTCTCATTTAAGCTCTCTGAATTACTTTTTTCCTGTGGTTTGCATATCTGTCCCATTTATAAGAGTGTTAGTCTGTTTTGTTATGCTTGACTCGTGAAAATTTTTATAGCAGTATCTCAGCTTTTAGTTTTTTTTTGTTCTGACCTGCTTTGCGTTGAGAAAGATTTTTCAGGGAGGGTCTTGGAGGGGTTTGGCTTTTTTTTTTTACTTTTTTGAAGTTTTGCCTGAGGCAGACTGATACGTTATTTGAGTTACAATTTGTATATATTCAAAGACAAACCCTATCAAAAATGTTTGGGTTGCTTTTAAAGCAGTGTGAATTAGTTAATCCTTTTTGTTTGTAACTTAGAGGTAAATAGTATATTTAAGCACAAATATAGAAGCTCAGAGGAGTTCTCTTGGAGCAGTCTGATGCACACATTTCCTTACATCTCTTAAATTAATTTGCCATTTTTCAAATATTATTGTCAAAATAAACTTGTCTTTGTTAAAGAAAGCTTTTGTTAAAGAAACTAGGAAAAAATAACACTGTGATAGAGTAGCATCTACAAAATAATTCACAGTATTACTGTTCCATGTATCTTGAGGTAAAAAAAAGTATGACTTTTTCACATAAAATCAAATGCAAGTGTTATTAGCTTATATTTAGTTTTCCTTATAAAGTGATAAATCTATTAATGTTCTGATAGTATTATCTATAATAGCATTGCATGTAAGAGATTGTATATACCACATAGAATGTATACATCTAGGATTTAGTTATCAGTTTCAGTTGAGTTGTTTTAGGTGTTCACAAGTTAAAGAAACGTGTAGCTAATGTATTTGAAAGTTATAAACAATGTGCTATATAACTCAATTTTGAAAACTTATACATGCTTTTGTTAACTTATATCTAAATTTTTTTGTTTGTTTTTTTTAACAGATGCAAAGCTATTGTGGATCATTTTGGACAAAGAATAAGTGCTAACTATTTTATTGTGGAAGATAGTTACCTTTCAGAGAGCATATGCACAAATGTGTGTTACAGGTATGTAATAAAACAGTAGACATAGTAAATGTCTTTAAATAATATAAAGTACCCTGCAAGTTAAACTCTTAAGAGATTATTGTCTCCTGCTTTATTTTCGCAGTACAGCTTGGTTCTGTGCCCAGTTTTTCTCTTCTTTGATATACTTGAGGGCGTACTGTATTCTGTCATTAGGTTTTCTTAAATTGTCCTCTAAATCATATTCCCCTTTTTCTTCTAAAAAAAAAAAAAAATCCAATAGCTGTAAGTGTGTTAGGGGTTTTATATTTTTTCAAAAAGTGTTTGGAAGGTGGAGATGCCTATTGTGGTTCTTGCTTTAAATTTGTTCAGGTTTAGAAAAGTATTAAAAGTATTTTTTTTCTGTGATATTTTATTGTTGTTCTTGCCAAAAGCTTGGATGTATACTGCCTTTGTCTTCAAAATATTGCAGATAAAATACTAGCAAAACTGTAGTAGTAGGTGCAGTGCAGAAATAATTATAGGCAGTGGAGGATTACATACTTATATTCATTAACTCCATCCCAGTGTATTTCCCCTTAATCCAAAATGTCCTGAACATTTTAAAACCTTGCAGTAGGCTTTGCTGCTCTGACTCCATCAAGAGGACGTTATGGAAGATGGTAATCAAAATACATTTTCCATGTTTCATGTTGAATCTGTGAGCAAAATGCATGCATCTGTGTTCTGTTGCAGTCAGTTCAGAACCTGCACAGAACACAAGGGTTTATGTTTGTAACATGAAAAGTCCTGTAACATGCTGCTGCTAATCTTGATCAGATAAACCAAATATTTTTTAAAAAATTAGAAGAATATTCAAGCAGTTTTATATAATGGCAGTGGCTCATTTATTCATCATCTGTTTTTGTCATTGAAAATACTACATTAATGTTCCAGATGTGTTCCTTCTTCAGCAACAGGTAAAATATCCCACTAACGATCATATGAATAAAGATTATATGGTTAAACAGCCTTCCCACCGTATCATGTTTGAATCCAAGTTGCTATGTTTTTGTTTTTGTGAAATGCCATAATTATTTTATTTAATTGTAGGCAGATCTCCAGAGCAGTGCTCATTACAGATCAGTCTGTACTAAACACAGATTCAGAGCAGCAGGTATATATCAATTTTGTATCACTTGCCTCTTTCTGATTTGTATGTATTAATTTTAGCTGGTAGGAATTAACGCTTTTGTTTCTGCTTGAATCCAGCTTTTTAGTTGGCGCTCTCTACTGATAATTGCTTAATTCCTTAATCTCTTTAAAAATACCAGGAATTTTATTTTTGTTTAGTTCAGTTACTTGGGTTTCCCTGTTTGGTTCTCACTATACTAATTAACAGAGTGTCTAAGCTGCTGTCTTAAAGGTAGTTCATTTTGCTTGCTTTTTAATAAACTGTTACCCTTAGTATTCTGTTAACTGTTATTTACTTACCTTGTCTAAACTTTGTTCAAAGTTCTTTTGTTTTTTTTTAACATTCACTTCTAATGTTCAGAGTTCTTACTGTATACTTTCAGATCGTTCTTTAAGTGTTTCTGCTTCATCAGTCTTTGCAGACCTTAATTTTAATGGATATTAATCTGTGTTGTTTCTTCTGTACACTTCCTGTGTTCTTAGGGGTTAAGCAGGACCCACAAAGAAAGAACACACGTGGCAGGGAAGGCTGGTGGTCTTTCTGCGTCTTGCCACTGTCAGCCCTGCATGAAAGCACTCCAGTCGTCCCCACCTAACATTCCTCTGCCCAGTGTTCAAAAACAATTTTACAGTCTCTTGCCAACCGAGTTTCTAAACTGTCATGTTTTGGGAAAGGTCTGTGATAGGAGGTTTTCTTTCTGGTCCGCAGCTGCAGACATTCCTAACAAAGGTGCCCGTGCTGACTTGGGTAGAAATTCTTGAATGTTCACATTCTGCAGGATTGATTGCACAAATTGTTACTAATAAACCAGAAAACAAAATTGTGAAACTGCAGTTATTTTTCATCTTTTCTCAGAATTGTGTTGGTTGCCTCATCCTCCATGTTACTCTGCTTTAACATAAGCCTCTCTTTCTGGTTGATAGGTTTCTATTTTGACAGTACCTCCAGTGGATCTAGGGAAACCAGCAGTTTGTCTCATTGAGTTGTGTTCCTCAACCATGACGTGCATGAAGGACACGTGTAAGTACAAGGTGTATGTAATCATAATTATTTTTCCCTTTGACTCTGCCAATGAGAGGAAGAGTCCATTGTCTTCATTCTATAGCAGTTGTGCTGTTTCATGTGGTGTAGGGATCGTACTACAAGATCCTTCTTGCATTCAATTTTTTTTTTTAAATCTACATATGATCTACATATTAAAGTCTTACTGTGATTTTCATAGTAATAAAGTATATTGTTTTGTATTGCCAAACAAATCAAACATCAAATGTTCCTTTTAGCAATTATGTAGCCAATAAGCTTGATAGCAGTAGTCTTATTAGTACTGGGACAGTATTTTGTTTACTGTTCAGTCATTATAAAATAGCACCAACAACTAGCTTTTTGTTATGACTGGTGTATTTTTTTGTAGATAAAATATTAGAATTCAGCATTTTTTTTTATTCTAAAAGATTGTTAAGACAACTGAAAATTTAGTAGAGTGGCAGATAAGGTTGGTGGAGAGCTGTAGCAGACTTTGTTCTCCACTGTAACTAGCTAACATTGTGTCTTCAAGACAAAATATTAAGGTTTTTATTTAACTTAGAAATGGATTTGTTGTAAAGTTTTCTGCCAATAATTTCTCTTACCACTATAATTAAATGGCCAAACCCCACCCAAAGTATTTTCTCAAATAATTTCTGAAAAAAAACCTGTAAGCAAAAAGGTGGGATCTTAGTTAACATAGATGCATGCTTTTTTAAAATCCTCTCAGACTGCCTTTGAAACTTAAGAGATTTTTTTATGCTGTAGGACTGCGTGGCCTCATGAAAAATGCTACAGATTTTTGTTTTCATGAGGATAGGTTCTCAGTACAAGCATCAAGTATATTTCAGTATTATTTCTAGCAGATTATTTTGGAGCATACGTTCTTGTTTCTGCTGCAGTGTCTACTTTTTTCTTAATCAGCTTATACTGAACAACTAATAACTAGGTTAATAGACTTATTTTCACTTACACAATAATGCGTTTTTCCTTCAGTAGATTAAAATATTCTAAAGCATGTGAATCTTGCTGGTAGTTTGTCATCAAGTTTGTTTTCTTGAAAATGGACTACCTTAGCTGAGCTATTATATTGAAGTACCTGAAGTACACTGTATTTGGGTTTTTTTTATCTTCTGAAAGTTTTGGTAGAGGTGGGATTATGTCCCATTATGAGATCTGGAGGAAAGGAATGCATCATGATATATTTGAGGTAAAGTTACAAAAATTCTTTTAAGAACTTTGTTGTTGTCATCTACTGCATTAGGTTCTTCAATTCTAAAAATATGAGAGATCACCTTTCTAGAAGGGACATTCTAGTATTCCATTAGCAGTTTTCTGTGACTGTTGTTGGTATTTTATGTGAACTTGAAACAGATGAGCAAAAAAATGTTCTTGTTGAGTATTTCTTTATCTTTCCAAATTCTTCTTCTGAATGCTGTTAAATAGATTAACAATTTGGGACACTATGTAACATAAATAGAATTAGAGGTTACCTGACCTAATGCTTTTTAACAAAAAATAAGCAACTGTAATACGAACCAATGTGTTTTACTGTTACCTGGGCTGGAACTCAGTTCTTTGCCTATGAAAGAAGAGGGAACTAAGTCAGTCACTCAAAGTTATATTTAAATAATAAAAAAAGATAAACCTGCAATTAAGAACTTAGTGTTATAAAACATGTTGTTAATATTTATCCTTTAAATAGCTGATTCGTGTTATTTAAGGGTTCACAAAATACATATAGCAGGAAGTGAAACTAAAGGATTGATGTTCAAGTAGATATAAATTATTAGTTTCATGCTAATTTCTGCTGTGCTGAAAAATTAAGATTTCTGTTATTTACTTTACTTCATAAATTCTTTTCATTTCAGAAGAGAAGGTACTGTGTTCCTTAAGAAATTTGTCTTCATGTATTGAAATAATATAATTCTCTTTTAGGTGCAGCTGAGTTATAGATATAAGGCATATTTCATAATTTTTTTTAACTTTTACATCATTATCTGTAAATGGGTTTTAACCTGACTGATTTCTCCTTCAAACAATTATTTAAGATAAGTATACAAATACATCTACTCTTTGATCACACTGCATAAATGACAGGCACATAATCTGTATTGCCAGTTGAGTGGAACCAAACTCCTTCACTTGCCCTAAAAATTGAGACTGTAATGATGAAATCATGAACTAAACTCATCGTTCTTCTTGCTAGAAGAATTACTTGAAGACAAATGTTGGCAACCACTGTAACTAATGCAGTTATACCTGAGTAAATCAAATATAATCAAAATATATACTGATGACTGTGACTCATAGTCATAACCTTAAAGATAATAAAAAAGATTTTATAGAAAGTAAATGATGTGAACTTTGGGGATTTATAGCTGGGTTTTTGAGGAAAGAATAGATTGTGTTACCATGTTTGCCATTGTAAACATTTAGTTAAGGTTACAGGGAGGCTTTCATTATCATTACCTGTTTTCTTTTATTTTTTTTTAGTACAGCTTCCTTTTAGAAGGTTTGGCTTCGTTAAATAAAAAAAAATAATCTGAATATAATCTCTTTGTGTGTAATCTTAAAGAAGAGGAGCATGAAGGGTTAAATTTCTTGTCCTTCTGGAGTCAGTGTCAAACTTTCTGTGGCATAACTGCAGCCAGGAAGTCATTCAAGATATGTACGATGTACTTGTAGGTAATGACACAAACATAGCCAGGCTTCAGAGTGAAAGGAGAAAAACATCATACGGAGTTAAAATATGGATGCAGGTGCCCCATCCCTGGCGGTGCTCAGGGCCAGGCTGGACGGGGCTGGGGGCAACCTGGGCTGCTGGGAGGGGTCCCTGCCCCTGGCAGGGGGTTGGGGCTCGGTGGGCTGTCAGTTGCCTCCCAACCCAAACCATGCTGCGATTCTATGAAAGTAATGCCATAGCTATACATTGCTATTAAACTGGTCAGAAATGTGTGGTCATGAATTAAAAATTAATTGGCTTAAACTTTGTACAGAGTCTTCATGATCCTCTGAAAGATACTTACCTGCTGGTAAGTTTCCAGACAACCATTCAGTAGCAAATGAGTCCGGTAAGGTGGTTGTGTGAAAAGCTTTAAAATGAGGCTTTTACATTCTGAATGAATGGATGTAAAATCAGGTGGATAAAGCAGTAGAGTAGCTGGTTCTCCATCTGAACAGAGACCAGCAGACCAGAAAAGAGGTTAAGAGCTGCATTACATTATCTTTTCTAAGGAGTTAGCAACTTCAGTAGTTTGCAAAAGAGAACAAATAAAGGAATAAAATGTTCCATGAGGAATCTGTTTATCAAATTTAAATTCATGCAAACATGTATATGAGCAAGAAATCTTAATATCAAATGTGCATTATTCAAGCAAAACTGTGAATTTTCACAAATACAATATTGGATTTAGTGACACTGATTTGCCCATGCTGTAAGGTGAATTTTGATTCTGTAGTTCCACAGATCTGTTCTCATGGTCCAAAATCTTTTCATGTCTTCATTTTCCAATACGTGTTTCCGTAATACAGTACTCCTCTGGCTTAAAGCAAGCAATTTATATGAAGAGCAGTGATTTCTAAAAGCCTGCTGTGACTTTTAAAAATTGTAATAAATGATATTTGTGTATGTGTATATTGGTGATTATAATTTGTGTTCTCTTTTAACAGATTTAGTCCATTTAACCTGTCCATCAACTAAAACTGCTAGGGAAGATTTAGAGCCTGTTGTACAGAAGTTATTCATTCTAAATACAGAAAAAGGTAAAAATAAATAACTAAAGCATTAAGAGATTATTTTGCAAAAATCATTTTACCCTTGTAACTAAAGTATCTATTACTGAACATCTGAATCTGTCATCAGAGTCAACATATGGTGAGCTGCTATTTAGATATTAGCATTTCAAAGTAATCTATTTTGAGAGTGAGATTGATTAGACAGATGTCAGGTTTTTTGTATTTCATGATCTAATGTTCCAAGTTTTCTTAAGCTGTGATTTAACTTCAGTGTACAAGTGCCATGGCTGTAAGTGTCTAGGAACTTTTGACTTTTTCACGCTTTTTTTCATGGAATCATATTTGCTTCTCAGCATGACTCTCCAAAGGTACAGTAATGAAATGAAATACATGTGAATCTGGATTTTTATGCTGTCCTGTTCTTAGTGATTTCGATCACTTGGGTATCCCTAACAAAAGTGACCAAAACCCCAAAAGTCAGTGATCTGCTTTTCTCCTCCAGCTGCCAGATGTGCTCAGTGCTGTAAGCTTCTTGGGTTTCTTTCGTCTTCTCTCACTCTTAAGACTGTTGCTCATCCTTTTGTTGTTATCTTCACACCTTGTGTGCTGTTTTTAGTTGAAATAGTCTGGATTCTGCTTTAAGCAGTGGAAACTTAAAGTTCTTACACACTGCAGTGTTATTAGGAAGATAGATTACTGGTAATCTCCAATAATAAACTATTTGGCCCTAAATTGAAGGAAACCTTGCCAGCTACTTTCATGAACTTTGACTTTGAGATGGAGAATTTCACAGTCCCAGAGGAAAGTAGCTGTTGACAAAGCAGTTGCTGCCTAGAAAGAAATTGTCCCTCAGATACTTTGAGCTAGTTCCACAGAAGTCTTCGAAATTTAATCATACTTTTGGTAGAATCTTATGGAATAGTTAGTATGCACATAGGAGAGATTGCTCTTTTCTAACCCTGGCAGAGCATTTTCAATTGTAGTGTGCACATACTTAAATACAGTAAGTTGTAGTTCTATGAGAAAACAATACTTAGCTGTCAGTGGAAGTGTTTATGTTTATATATACACAAGTTAATAAGATGTGGAAGTATTTTATAATATTTGTAATTAGTTTGCTTATAGTATTTGCTGTTGTGCTTCATTCATGAGACATAACATGAATTCAGATAGAATTTTCTCTTTTTCCTCTCAGGGCCCTGTAACCAAGAACAGTGTTTCACAAAGGGTTGAGTTCTGCTTTTCACAAGTTTGGTTTTCTGTGTTCTTTTCCATTTCTACTTCCCCCCCCCCCTTCTACTTTTTAATGAAAAAGCAAATATCTTACTGGTTTTGTTAGAGAACAGAGTGCTTTTAGTAGGAAGTATTAAATAATATGCATTTCCTTTCTTGCTTGCTTACAGAAAAGATATCTTTGATGTCTCAAAGATATAAATTTTTTACTAGGTTTGTAGTACAAGAGCCTTTACAAAACAAATATGTAGAATGCAGCTACGGTTTGTAAATAGAAAACTATCACACTGGAGAGCTGCAAACACTTTTCATGTTTATATCTGTTAATTTAAAGCCTGCTAATTTCCAACTTTTAATATTTATCATATATCTTAAATGTTCAAGACAGTGCCATGTGTTTCAAAGACTCAATTGGTGAAGAAAAGATTAGCTTGCAGTTTAGTGTCTTCTAATCATTTGAGGGGGTTAGCATTAATCTTAATGTTTAAAGTGATCCAATTTTGAAATGATATATTGTTTAGAACCTGACTGAAATTCTTCTGTAGAAACTCTGTGATCATAGGGGTCCTCAGGTGCACTGAGGCACTGAAAAGCTAGTTTTCACTGACACATAGGCCTTTTTATCATCAGGATGAGGTAGTGGTCGTATTTTAATTAAAATGTCAGAACAAATACTGTTGGAGTTATTGAAAATGAATCACCAGATAAAGTGAGCACTGGGCCATGGCAGGTCAAAGAGGCAAAGTCACCTGGAGAAGAGGACTCCATTCATTTTCCTGCCTAAATGAGGAAGAAGTAACTTTTATGAGCAATGTGAACTTTTAAATATATTAAAGAGCATCTTGCCCTGTATTAGGGCTCAGGCTTTCACAGGCTGATGAATTTAATTTATATTTCAAACTGTTCAGTATGGTTAGCACCTATTTTTTAAAAAATATTTGACAGTTATAAAAAGGTACTGAAGGAATAGCATAGATTTACCTCTTTTTTTTCTAATTCAACTGCTTTAAAATACTGTTTTGAATGCCGTTGTTATCTAGAAGTTTCTTCCTTGGAAAGAAGTAAATCTTGCAAGGTCTTTTACAAGCTTCATTTATTTTAGAGGAAGTAAAATACCAAAAAGGGGACAGCAAATATGCCAAACAAATAGTATCTATTAAGCTAAGAATCTATGTTGTGTATCCCTCCATTGCATTCTGCAGCATTAAAAAGTGACCTTCATCTTCCCAGAGGTTTTTCTGCCTGTGTACAGAGGGACTGTGTGAATGTGCAAAGTAACTGCAAGAAGGTACAGGTGGTGAACAAGCAAGATGTAGTTTATGACCATTTTGTATTCATAATGAGTATTGTAGCACAATACAAGTCCACCACAAGTGTAGATAAATGTAAATTAATCATTTATTTTCATTTAGCAGTATTTCCACAGTTTAGAGTTTCTACATACTGCATATCACACATCTCAAATAGAGTACTTCTGGGTTTTGCTAATACTTTATTTGCAGTTAATTTGAGGGGGAGGTATTCTTTGTGGATTTTTTCTTTAAAATTTCTTGTTATTTAATCCATGAGCATTAGTTAGTCTCCTTAGATAGGCCTGAAGATGTTCAATCCTAAAACACACAAAGGTCAATTATGAGAAGAGTTCCCATACAAAGATGAACTATTAAATGAGGGTGGAGTGGAAAGTATACATCAAAAATACCTTTGCACATGGAATGCAATAGCCTCAAGTTGGCACAGCCTGTGTGGAGGACTTGTTCAGATTGTCATATGCTCATGGAGTTTATCCAGAGTGAACTAGATAACATGAAGTAGAATGGTGTTAAATTTAGACCAAACTTCTTGTTAGTATGCTTTTAGGTGATAATTGGTTCTTCTGTGGTATACTCTGTACAGAATAAATAGTTTACATACCTGTGGTTGCAAAAGAAAAGTATGCTGAAAGACTAGCTCAGAAAAGAAGCCAAAACTAATTAACTTTTAAAAGAAAAATAATTTACTTTATTACAGTAATTCCACGTTAATAAATTGACTTTTAGTATGCTAGATTACATATTTCCCTTCTTACACATGGACATTGATTACAGGAAACACTTTTTCTTCTTTCCAGAGACTGAAAATGAAGAACTGCAAAAACCTAGAGTCCTCTGGGTAGTTTACTTCAACATGAGAGATTCTTCTGGAGTTGAGAAAAATTCGTACGATGGCTTACCTTCAAATGTTTATATCTGTTCTGGACCAGACTCTGCTTTAGGAAATGACTGTGCTGTCAGACAGGTTGGGCAGATCTTTTTTTTTTTTTTTTTTAATTGCAGAACTTGAATTTTAAAGACTTAAGGAAGTCCAATAAAGGGAACCTAGAAGACAGCAGTACCTGAAGATGGTGATCTCAGTAGAATGGCTACTTGCTGTAATACTGAGGAAAGGGAGAACAGTCAAATAATTCAGAAATATAGATGATATCTCCCCAGAATATGTAGTCTTTCACCTGTAAGGTTAAAGAGTTGGTGCAATAGTAGAGAAGCAGTACAAAATCAAAGGTCAGAAAAGCCTGTCTGCAGTTTCAAGTTGGAAGGATCATCAGAGTAGTTTAATACCTGCAGCACATAGTCACAAACCTAAAACCTATTGGGGTAAAAAAACCCATCACAATTACTAATGTGGTACATTAAGCTATCTGTCTGAGTTTACCTTCTCTTTCCCTTAGTATAACTGTATTTAAAAACTATGGTGTAATTGTGTCTGTGAAGGAATTGAGGGAAATGTCATGGTATTTGTGACCTTGACATAGTATTTGGCACCAAATCGCACTCAGTTCTGATTTTTAGTTCTCAGTCTTTGGGTGTGTCTACCGTATCTAGTTCCTGCTAACTAGAATCCTGAGCTGAAAACCACTGGCAACTTGCCTAGTAGTAGGCATAGCATAGCAGTACTTAAACTACTGGTGCTTTGAAATTGGAGGTGAAGAGTGAAAGCTCCCCAAACAAAACTCGGTAGATGGCGAGAATGTGAAATGGCCACCTTCTGTGTTGGCAATAGGCAGAATCAGCAGGGACACCAGATTTTCAAGGTAGTTATGTAGAAATTCACAAAGAACTTAGTATCATGTATCTCATTGTGCCTTCTCTGCTACTGTTAAGCAGAAGACAAGATCATGAGATTATGTAGCTCACAACTTGTTCAACAAAATGCAGCTACAGGAATGCTTCTCTATTGCTCTTCTATTCAGAGATCTATCTTGGTAAGGAAGGTGTAAATTCTTAGGCAAATCTACCACAGCAGTCCCTGGGGTGTCAGGGTGCTTTCAGAGCTAGCCCGAGAACACTTTTACATTTTTGTAGGATTAACTGGCACTAGTCATTTTTAAAGCTGTTTTTTTAATGACCATGTTCAGAGAATGTGCATGCCATTTTCTAACCATTTGCGGGATTTTTTTATGACAAAGTCGTAAACCTCTTAAAAATAAGCTTTTAAAGTGGAAAGGCTGACATAGCTTGAACTGTAGGGCCAGAACAGTATAATTAAGGGCTAACAGTACCCTTCATTTTGCTTTATAAGGCAATAATTTGCCTCCCAAGAGGATAAAGAACTTTAAAAACAAAAAATAATGCAAAACAATTATTATGGTAGCAGTTTTAAATGGTGAATGAGTTCTTTTCTAAGTGAGATTTTTTCACCATTATGTAAAACAGTGCAAATTGAAAGCTGTTTAAATACATTCAAAACCCAGCCTATTTCTAATTCTTACAGCCACCTTTTCTAGAATTCAACTTTGTCTTACCTGAAGAGCTCTTTTTTCTTCCCCGTAAGTAATGGTATTACAGATCAAGCTGTGTTTTAGGTGCTGTAGTTATCCTTTGCGTTAAATCTGTTGACCATCAGTGAGAGAGATGTTAAACAAGCAGATCTCAGAGGAGAAACAATCAGAAAGAGCAGATAGAGGCTACATGGTTTTGAACCTGTTCTAAATTTTGAAGCAAATAGTCACTAGAGTGAGAAATATTTTAATGTCAGCATTTTTATAACTGAAAGTCCTAAGGGAAAATAAAAGTGAGGGGCATGTGTGAGAACAAAGTGAAGGGTAGGCTGAAGATAAAGCAAAACTTGAGGTTTGAATACACCCTTCCCACACAGCTTGCACGTACTTTCTAGGCAGCTGAAGGAGGGAAGTACATGTAAGCTGATGTGCCTTCTATGCCCAAATCACTTTCATCTTCCTAGCAATGGGATGGAAATCTCCAGACATGAAATATTTACTAATTCATGTATCAGAACGCTTTAGGGGAAAAAAAAATAAAAAAATCACTGTGTGTTAGTCTTGGAGATACCTTGGAAAATTGAATCTATTTTCCTTTAATCAGTTCTGTGTTTACTGTTTTAATGATACTTCTCCGGATTTACATTTTCATTATCATTAGTATTGCTGACTTCTATATGCCATGCTGTTTGTTTGTATTGATGAGACATTTAGAAGGCAAGACACCACAGATTTTACAGATGATTAGCCATCTACAGCTTAGTATAGAAATGACTTGATTCTTGTTTTATTTTAATTTAGTGTTAAATTCCTACTATAATATTGAATTAATTTTGATCTCTGCATTTACTTACTCTGGGGATAAGGTAAATAAAATGTGCCATTTATGATTCCATTGAATTCTGTATGTGTGGGTCAAGTAGAGCATCTGGTTCTGAGTTTTCTATTTTTCAGCTGCTACAAGCTGACACAAATTATTATGTCCTAAAGGAGTAGTATGTTCCCTGAAGGAGTTCAGATTTCTGAGGCATCTTCATGTTCCTAAGAGGAAGCAGTAAAACTGTCATGGCAAAATTTGTCCTTTAACCTGTTTATGGTTTTTTTTTCTATATCTGGAAGGGTTTCGGAGTTAGTAAAATGTATTTCAAACTACTGTTAGTTTGGTAGTGTTCTCTGTAAAAGTTGCTATGAATGCCCATACAGCCTGTCTGCATGCCATCAGGGTGTGTAGCTGGGATACAGTAAACCAGTAACAAACAGTTTTATTCAAGTTCAAAACAGTTATTAAGTTAGAGTATCCACACACTTGAAAGCTGGTACACTTAATTACCAAATATTGAAGGAACTATTTACTAACTTAAGGAGTTACAATAAGTATCAAAGTGTTATAATAAAGGAGCTGTTATATTAATATTGGTCATTCTACATCAGCTGGATAAAACTTAAAAAATTGGTAGACCTGAAAGCACTCGATACTATTAAGTTGTTCAGTTATAATCAACGTCATGATGTCCTGCGTAACGTACTGAGTATTTCCATGTTCCGCCTCATAATTATTTGACCATTTTGGGGGCAGATATTTGCTGACTAATTGGAATCCAAATAATTGTTGGGAACTGCATAGGAAATGTTTTGTCTGCTCTAGTTTGTCATCCATGTAGTGCAAAATGACACCTTTCTTCAGTGTTCTATTAAATATAATAATAGTTTTAAGTATATTTTCGGAGTCTCAAGGACAAGTGCAGACATGAAATAGAAAGTCTTTCTCTTGCCTTCAAAAAGTTAATTTGTATACTTTCTGTGGGATATTTGTATCTCCTTGGCCCTTAGACTTACTAGACAAGGTTTTGAAATTACAAAACCATGTTTTTGAAGTAGAGAATAGAAATTTTTTGTATTTTTTTAATATACTAATATAAATAGTTTAAAAGAGTTTTTAAGTGGGTATGGAAGAGCGACGTTTAGGACACAGAATGAAAAATTAAATTGAACTGAGAGTAGACAGGGTCGTTTAAGCAGTTAATAATGGAGTCCTACATCCATGTGCTGGTGATACAAATCCACTGCTGGTGGGCAGTGAAGTTTATCACAGAAAGCTGTTTGGTACATGCTCAATGATGTATTAATCTGAAAACAATTCCCTCTTGTCCAGAGATCCACATCATGTAATCAGCCTTTGCAGTTGGCATTAACTGACCCTACTGACAGCTTTTTCAGTGCAGTGTCTGGTAGCGGTATGAATGTAAAGATTAAATGCATTCTTGCCTATGTGGGAGCTCTCATCACAGGTCGTCTTTAGGGCATAGTTTACTGAACAGACGAAATCAAGAGGCAATATTCCTTTGCCTTTAGCAAA
Organism: Microhierax caerulescens; assembly: GCA_035590215.1. Lineage (NCBI taxonomy): Eukaryota > Metazoa > Chordata > Aves > Falconiformes > Falconidae > Microhierax > Microhierax caerulescens. Next base: position 21,247,294 of record JAVJGJ010000034.1, read on the forward strand.
GCTCCTTGCATTCTTATGTTTTTTTGAGAGGCATTATTTTGGTTCATTTTCTCCCAGGTTTTGTAGTTATATTCTGTGTGTTGTAATAACAACTACCCTGATGTTACCAAGAACACATTTCTTTTTAACATCTTTTATTGCAGTGGACAGAAAACTTGACTTTTTGTGTGTATTTAATTTCTAAACCTCAATGGCATGAAGAGTAAGTGGCATTGCAAATTAAATCCTTGAGCTATATCTTAATGAGTAACTGTATTTTTATCTAATAGTTGCTTATGCATTTCTTTTCAGAAAGGCACAATTTGTGCACATAGGTGTATGCACAGAATACATTGAAATGATAGACAAGTTTTTTGAATGTTATAAATGTATTGCATACAAATATATATTTTCAATTATAATGTTCCACTGGAAGAGAATAGTTCTCAACTGAGCTATGTGTGAGCTGTTCAGAAAAAAAGAAATGGATTTTTTTTCTAATTTTTAAATTTAATACGGACACCCTGGGTTGGCTTGTTATGGGAAATGGATTCTTCTCCCAGGAAAGAGGCAAGAACTTTCCCATGCTTTGCTTTTGACTTCAGCTAGGGATATTTTTATAGTGGAAAAGATGATTTTGCTCGCAAAAAATGATCTTTGTTGTTCTCAATACAATGTAGAGTGCCCAGCATTTTTTAAAATGCCCTATGCTGTGTGCCTTTCCTAGTAGAAAACGTAAAAAGATAGATTGCTGCTTCTTTATTGAGGACTGCGAGAAGGAATGGACTTTCCATGTGTTTACAATACTGTCAAAGTATTAAATTACTATCGATTTGAAAGAACAGAGGTTAATCTTAAATATATGTAAACTATTGCTGCAAAGTATTACATTTCAAGGTAAAGTTTATTTTATGCTTTTTTTTTTTTTTTCTGAATAGGCTGAGACTATTTTCCAAGAAATGTTTCCTACAGTGGAATTTTGCCCACCACCACCAAATCCAGAAGATATTATTTATGATGAAGATGAGAGTGCACCAGAAGAGTCTGGAATCAGTAATTCCCCTGAGACAAAAACTGAATCCTCAACTGAGGAAAGCAGTAACGGAGGTAGTACTGCTGTTAAGAAGGAAGATAATGAAGAGTGAATTAGCATTGTTCTCATAGTAGAACAGGAGGTTGACCTAAACTAAAATGTAAGGGAGGAAGGGTAAGAAAAAGAGATTTAAAACCCCCATAGCTGTATTATTTGCAATTGCCTTACTTTCCTTAGCTTGAATAATCTTTCTTCATCTAATAGTTTCATTGATTGCTGAGATGTTTCTAAATAGTCATAGGTTCACCAGATCATGGGGTGTTTGTAGCTAAACAAAAAACACAGAGCAAAGCATTTGAATTTAAAATGCTAAAATAGGATTCATGATTTGCTGAGATAATTTGGTTTTGATTTACACCTTGGAACAAATCCTCCATCTTTTAAACAGGCAAGAAAAAAAAGTGCAAGTTTGCTTACCAGTCAGAAGATGATCTTCTGATACCACATATCAGAGTTCTGCTAAAAATCATTGGATTTGTGCTAATTAAACAGTTGAAGGTGAGCTTCACAACTTGTCCTTCAGAGTGGTTTTATGAATGGAACTTAAAGGCAATAATATTGGCAGTTCTGGAATGGCTTCAGAATATGTAATAGGTGTAATGTTTAATTTGTATAATGAAGAATTTCTTGTATGGTTTTGAAACTGATGCCATAATATAAAAAGCAAGTATAATCTAATAGATGTTCCTCATATGAAAGTATTTTACATATTTTTTTTTTTCAGTAAGATCTAATAGATCATTAGTGACACAATTTACTGTAGTCGGGAAAGTAGCACAGTTTAAATTTAATTTCCCAACAAAATCTAAAATCATAAATGGATCATACCTGTTGTTAGTTTCCCTGGATTTCTTGCAGTGTTTGGGCCTTTAATAAGCCAGTAGTTAATTTTTTGAAGTATGGTGTCTAAGAAGTTCAGGTGATCCTTAACTGAGGTTTTCTGTGGTGGGGAGGAGGAGGGTTCAGCTGATCATTCTAAAGGTTTGTATTGATCCTGGTTAATAGGATTAAGATTAGTGTAGTAGCTGTAAATTATGTGTTTTGTAATGATAAAGCATAAAGCATTTATACAATAAAGTTTATTGAAATATTTATAAGTAGTTTATATGAAAAAATTACAAAATGAGAAAGCTGTTGTAAATGACCGTGATAAACTTGCACATCTGAACAGTGCTTGAAATGAGGTATTCAGATGATGAAAAATATTCAGCATTAACTTAAAAGATCTATTTAAAATGTACACCCAGTAATTCAGTAGAATATCTAAATAAAGAGATAGGTGCATTTTGATGAGTCGGGGTTTAAACTGGTACATGAACGTAGATACAATTCTAGCAGTGCGTAAATACTCTATGTAAATAAAAATGTCATTGAATAATCAATATTCAGCGCTGCTTGAACTTGACACACCCAGGCTTTTGTACAGTTTCGCATTGCATGTGCCTGCCTTTAAAATGGCTTCATGCCATAAAGGTTAATTTATTTTTTTACAGCATAACTGATACTGTTAACTTCACTCTGTCTTGCATCATAATACATTGTCCAATTTGCATTTCAAAACCCGGGTTGTTAGTGTTTACATTCTTTGTTTATTGGATAGGTACCATTGTATGTATAATCCCAAAGTCCTCAGAAGAATATGTGGTTGAAATGTTTCCAATGTTAAACAACAGTTATCTTTGGATGCTTGTGATTGAGCAGTTATTTATGTATAGTAATAAGCAGACTGCCTTTTAACTTAGCTGTAAATTTTATGTGTATTGGAAAGCATGAGTATATGGTAATTGTATCTAACAACTACAGATCTGTTGAAGAGCTAAGTGGAGGACCTAGTCCCTGTTTGTCTCTCAATAATGGGGATCATAGTTGAATTTTTCATCTTCTATGTTTACAAGGAAATTGTTTGATGAAAATTAAAGGTTTGCTTGCAAGTGCATTTTTCTGTGTTTTCTTTCAATTGCACAAGAAAAGCAGTTCATTTGTTAGCTGAGATTTCCTGGTAATTCTGATGTCTACTTTCATCATGTTGACATCTGTAATAAGATTGAAGCTTATGTGTGTGATAGTATGTTGATGTAAGTTAGCACGTTTATATAAAGTAGTATCTTAGTGCTTTGTGTCCATGTGAAGCAAAGTTTGAAAATACTGCAAATTTGATTTTAGATAAGATGGAATAATCTACAAGTTGTAAGCTATGACTTTACACTACATTGATTGCTTAAAAACTGTTTTCATGTCTTGTTCATGTGGTGAATGGAAACGTAAAATGTTTTTCGTATGGTACTTGAGTACCCAATAGCTCACTTGCAACAGCAGTAGATTAGACTATTGATCTTTGTATTTTACAGAAATCATGCACTGAAATGCATTTTGTTCTTGCTTTAAATTATTTAAGGATACAGAGTGAGGGTTAGGCTTATTTGAAGTAGTTTTTAAGGCTTGTCATACAGGATGTATTCAAAAGATAACATGACTTTTTAAAAACTGGCAATTTATCAGTAGGATTATTAATAAATCAAGTTAAAGAAAGATAAGGTTAATTGAATTTTTAAACAAGTAGCTGTATTATCCTTCAAGCACCTTGGAGCTCATACAATATTCACACCTTTTTTTTTTTTCTAAGGAGTGCTTTGATATGTTTGAATTCCTTTTTTAATGAGTACTTCCTTTTGAGTTGGTTAATTGGATTAACCCTTAATATTCAACCCTTAATTTTATGCTATTTTCCCTTCTGTTGTTCTATTGCCTTTTCTGTGGGACTGAAATTAGTTACTGTTCCTTTGGAAGTATTTTCAGCCATGAAGCTGCTACGTCTGCTTTTTCTGGTGATGATGATGCTTAGGACCATTTGACAGGTAATCATTAGAACTTTGATCCTTGCAGACTATGGGGTCTTTTCTCCTATCATTGCAGGGGGATTTATGTAGGTAACTCCTATTAATGTTAATGGGACTTGCATGTGTAAATCCTCCTTGCATCAATGGGAAAATTGACCCCTGAAAAAAAAAAAAGCTTCATGTTAGACTTGCTGATTCAGAAATGTCCAAGCGCTGTCAGCCCCTGTGTGGAAATGTGAGGGAGCATATGCTTTGTGCCGTTTTGCTGAAATGCTCTGAAGAGAACTTGGGGAATTTTCGGGGGTTAAGTCTTCTATATTGTGTTTTATATTTTTCATACACTTTGTCAGAGTAGGTTCTTCTAACAATTCTTTTGAAGTAGCTAGTATCAGTTTCACTTTCTGTACTCAGGAGGTTGCATGGCTCTTTTTGCTTCAGATCTCACTGTATTTTAGGCCCCTCTCTGCTCCAGACCTTTTAACTTCAGCATTGTGAGTTGCAACAGGTTAATTTCAAAAACAATTTGCAAGTAAAATATTGATTAATGGCAACTCAGAAGTATTAAAATACTGTTTTCATACAATAAGAGATTAGGTTACTTACAATCCATAATGTGTTAGAAGGGTAAAATTAATTTCCACAACACTTTTCCGTGCTGGGAGTGGGAAAATACGCAAACTACCCACTTTCCTCAGGTGTTGGAAAGAAGAGAACAGACAAATGGAAATAGCTAAAGCAAGATTGTTATACTGGGAGGATAAAATGGAGGCTGTTTGTCATAACCTTCATGCTCCAAGATCAATGGAGTCATGCAATTTTATTTCCCATTTTGCTATGTGAGATTTCTACACATTTTCTAACATTTTATGGACTATGGATAAAAAAAAATATGTAGGTGCTTTTAGGAGTGAGGCAACAACAATTAACCAAGAATGGAATGACATAAATAGAGTAAAACCTGGCACACGCACTGAGGACTTTGCAGTACAAATAAGAGTATTGGGTTTTGGTTTATCTGTGGATATGTTTATCTGTTCTTTATTGTGTATTTTGTTGCTCAGTTAAGTACTACTGTAGATCTTTTATATAATCCTCTGCAGTACATTTTGGATTCTTACCTATTTGACAATTTTATATCAGTAGCAAATCTTTACCTTAAAAAGTAAAAATTCTGGTGTCAGAACTAACTTCAGCTGCTCCAGAGATCTCTCCTAGCTTTCCTGCCATAATGAATGTTTTCTTCACTCATTAATTATCAATAAGCTCTGCAGATTCTGGTGGGTTGTCTGCTGTTGATGACTTCTTTTACTTAGGATTCTCTGACTGCAATTAATGCAGTTGCTAATTTTCCAATTAAGGGAGCAATTTACTGGGATTGCATCATGAAACTTAATTTACTTGTGTGTGTGTACAATTTTTAACAGCATTTTTTTAAAAATAGTATTAATTAACTTTGTGTGTGTCTCTATATAATCTTATGACAAAATGATTAACTCATAAAAGTTTATCATTTAAACTTTTGCAGAAATGAACCACTGTAAAATGTCCAAAAGTTAGAATTACCTGCTGTTACCAAAACTATCAGATATGTGTGGGAGAGTTGTGGTGGCAGGGCAATTGCTTGCATTCCTTGGGTAAGTAGTAATGCAAAGTATCTTTGCTAGGATGTAAAGTAGTTGTTTATGTTAAAATAAACGTTTGTTTATTGCAGCCCAATTTAATAGTAAGTTTGCTTCAATAATCAGATGGAAATCTTAACTTAGGTTTGTATGATTTCAAGAATAACTTTTTTAATGTGATAAAAAGTTACCATAGAGGGATACTTTTAGCTGTAGAGGCAAGTAGTAGGAAATGGTCAACCATGTGGAATTCATGTTGTCAGCTTCATATCTAGCAAAAAATTACTTTTGGTAGAAACAGAGCTTAATAGCAATTCCACCATTATGTTTATTTACAGGCTGCCGGTTCCTGTTCGTAAGAGTGAATGGTTCTTAAAAATCTGAATGGGGGAGCCAGGCAGGAATGTTGTAAATCCCCATGACATCTGAGATTTAGAAAGTTGACAGTAAAGTATCAGGAAGATGCAGGAAGATGCAGTTGTTGACTGCATGGGAGTTCTGATCAGAGGAGACTTTAATAGAAAATACTCTTCCTGTCACAG
>JAVJGJ010000034.1:21253463-21296379 GCA_035590215.1 Microhierax caerulescens
AGCCAGGCAGGAATGTTGTAAATCCCCATGACATCTGAGATTTAGAAAGTTGACAGTAAAGTATCAGGAAGATGCAGTTGTTGACTGCATGGGAGTTCTGATCAGAGGAGACTTTAATAGAAAATACTCTTCCTGTCACAGTTCTAACAGACAATATATTTAACACTACTTGCATATATTGACAAAAAAGATGGAAGGTATCAACATGAGTGTATATCAAGACCCAGATGTATTTGACTAAACAATGGTTGCGTAGACAGTGGTTGACTCCAGTGTATATAATGCTGCTCAAGTGGCAGTTTTATGTGGGTGTCTTCTCAGTCTTGGGGAAAAGCTGCTTTGAGAGTGTTGCAAGTTTTATAACTGGCCAGTATACTCAATTCAGAGGTGTAAGTCTTCACCTGATTTTAGTTTTTCCTATTACCTGTCAGATTATTTTTTTTAACTCAAAAAGATGTAAGCATTAAGTGGAACTAAAATGTTTTCTTAGTGACAGTCTAATCTTTTGATTACCATAAGAGGCATGGTGTGAGGAGGTTGTGCTGTTAATACATACAAATAATGCTGATTTTTAGGAAATCTCAGCAGGCATGCATTTTTTGATACAGATTTTCAGGATCTCATACTTATTTCTGAAGTGCCAACCCATAATTTGTAATACATTTCGGCCTCTGGTTATACCTATATATACATATACATATGTATATGTATATATAGGCATATGTATATATGTTATACATACATAACCTCAGTCTGTATGGTTAAGACTTTAGTAAGTGGGGCGTGCCAAAGACTATGGACACTCCATCTGTCCTCTGAAACGTAGGAGGCTTCTCTTGTGAGGTGTTACTGCATGATAGCAAACACTGCTGGTGGCTAATGAATGTGGCTTCAGCTTTCATAGCCACTTTTTTGCTTCTCCAACTTCAGGAAGCTTATTCTGTAGTTGAGTACTAGTAGCTTTATTTCATTCCTTTTCTTTTGCTCTAAGCATGGAGCTGGACTTAGAAATGCTTCTCTGTTGGAAGTGTGGTTGTCTCACTCCTGAAGCTGTTGGGGTTAGTAAGTCATATTAGCACAATGATAAAATATCTGGATAACATCATGCTAGACTGCTCATCTGCCTAGTTCACAAGCCATAAAACCACTTCTTACTTGTTAGTGAGCTGGTATTCTGTACCTGAATTTAATGTCCATACTGAGGAACAAGATTTTTAATTACTGGCTGACCTCATACTGGAAACTTGAGCCTAGAAAAGGATAGCTTACAAGAGTCTTCTTTCTTAAAGAACAAAAAACCAAAAAGAAACTGCCAAAAAATTAAAGCTTTTTTTTTAACAAATCACAAATCCAAACAGTCCTGCACTCTTGTTCAGACTGTGTGCACATAAGAAACATTTGAATAGCCGATGTGGAATTTTGAATCTATTCTGTTTCAAACTTGAGCATATTTCTGGAGCTCACCCAAGGGAAAGCCATTTAATCATGATGAGAGACTGGCTGTCAGGCCAATGTAAGGAAACATTTCTCTGCTCTGGGAACTTTTCAGTACCGTGAAAGTCACTGTAAGTCATGGTTGAGTCCTTTGTTGTGAATAAATTATCCAGTGAATTCAGTCTCCGTCCTGTGCAAAAATCTGTGTAAACCCTAGCTAAGTACCTTCAGTGAATAATTTTTAGATTATAGATTATGCAGAGAGAATCCACTCTATGATTCTTATAGCCACTTATTACCTAAGTTATGTGATGTTTTCCTGCCCCGTATTTGGATACTGAAATAATAGATAAAACTTAATTTTAAAAATGGTATAGTTATTATTACATCATACGTTTTTATGACAGAAAAATAAAAGGCTTTTATGATAAACAACAAAAATGGTATCTGCTATTAAGGATAAATAACTTATTTTGGTGACAGTTGTACGTGATGCTTGCATTTTCATTCCATAGAAGTTTTAAGCCAGGAAACCTTAGATTACCTTCCAGACTCTGTCTGAATCTAAAATGAAAATGTGAGCATGGTAAAAGCTAATAGCCCTCTCAGTTACATTTTTAGGACATATTCATCTCTGCTAAGATAACACTTGAAATGTACACTGCATAGAGTTTACATTTAGGGATTTGGTTTGCATCAAATCTCTTCAGATGGCCTATTCCAGTCTAATGTCTGAAGCAATGTCTGAAAGTGCATGCATGTGCACAAGTGTAATAAAGAGGGGATGAAGCAGTACTCAAATGAAGAGTAATAACAAGTAGTGGGTAGTGTATCAACTTGGGATTTCAGACAAATGGGTGTATTTTTTGGCTCTGGCACTGGTTTCCTCAGTGAACCTGGTTGAGTCATCTCCCTTTAATGTCATAGTAAAAAGACATGAAATGGTGACAGGTATTTTCTGAAGCCTTTTGGGAGGTCAATAAAATATAAAAGTAATATGTATTTGAGAAAGAAAATGAGCAGTGTTAAAGATAACTGTAAAAATGGATAGCAGTAATACTTGAGGTGCAAATGATTTTCAGATTTAAAAAAATCAAATATAACTATTGTAGCGTGATTGGGATAGCAGATGTTCTATCAGCCAAGTCCCTTTTTCCATCTCTGACATTTTCTGTTTCACAAGTAATGTTTCACCAATCAGCACAAACTCTTTGTTTACCATTTAGTAAAAATAACACAAAATTATACCTTTTCTTGAAATGTTTTTCTGATTATGCATATTTTGCGGGCAGGTTGTAATGCATATTGCTTCATTGTTTAATTAGGACTTAATGCTAATGTCATTAACATTCTATGTGATAATTCAGTACGTTGCCTATTTATAGACATAATGAAAGTCACAACTTTTTTGTAGTAAGATGCTTTCGACTGCTATTAAATTAAAAATAAAGTTACTCTAACCTGACATTAGCTTTCAGTTTCATTGTCCATGGTGCAGTGAATCTGAAAAATACTTCTACATGCGCTAAACATGTTTGGGTTTTTTAATTATCAATTATTATTTTTTTAGTAGAGCCTAATTCATCCTTTTTGAGAAAGAAAAAAGAAATAGACTGAATTAAGCAGGAATCTCAGAAAACTGAGACTGGAAATTTGAAATACTTTCCTCTTTGAAGACCATTTGGAGTTATGACACTGAATTTAAGTAATCAAAATCTTATCCAAATTTTATTCTGTGATACTGCTTATAAATCAGTTAATTAGGCAGCCCTTCACCTTTCAGTTTATTACCACAAATACAGATGTGTGCTTTATCTGATTATAAAGTGCAAAATAACCGCTGAATTTTGTACTTCATGGTATCTTTTTAGTATGGGCAATGAATTCTATGGATTTCTTTCCACACAGCCTTTTTTCTAAGCATTGGTAATATCCTATTTGCATAAATGATCTTTTCTAGAAAGGTTTTTAAATAAAAGCAGACAAAAATATGAATTAAGTACACTTCAAGGAACTCCTAAAATTGTGTTAGGGCCTTATTTTGGATAGTATTTCACTTGCTGTCCTTTTGTATGTAACTTATAGATACAGTAAGTATACAGCAAACATACTGTGCACGTTCTTATTTCAGTTCACCTTTTTACAGCTTGAATTATGTGTGCTTGTAGGCCTCTGTTTCCAGGCTTTGTAGCATGTACCAGTGTAATTAAACGGGTCTTTTCATTGTGTACTCTACACTCTTTAATCTATGAGTCAAACATGATCAAGGAGGTTTAATGATGCCAGGCCAGTGAATAATACTTGAATAAGTGGGAATTAATAGGAGGCAAAGAAGGTAAATAGAAGGTGCTGCTGGTTGCCTCCCTCCATTACGTACACATGGGGGGGTGCTGGTGGCAGGAGTGGAATTTGGTGAGAGGTGATAAAGCGGTTTGTGCTCCGTGAGCTCGCAGGATGCACAGGGAGGCTGTGGTGTCCTCCCAGCAAGGCTGGCGGTGGGTGCTCACCAGGCAGGACTGGAGGCCACCAACTGTCCCCTCACCGACCTGGGTGTTGGCAGCAGCAGCGGTGGCCTGGGCTGGCGTGCCCAGCCATGAGGGGGCCCTGGGCTGGTGTTGAGCGGGCCCTGGGCTGGTGTTGAGGGGGCCTGGGCTGACGAGCACGGCCATGAGGGGGCCCTGGGCTGGTGGGCCTGGGTCTGGCATTGAGGGGGCCCTGGGCTGGCGTGCCTGGCCCTGAGGGGGGGAGCCTCTGCGAGGGGGGGCAGGCATGCCTGCCAGCAGCGCTGAGGAAGGTGGCACTCAGCTGCCCTGCTAAAGGACATGGCGCCCCTCGCCCATCCACCTCACCCTCGTCAGGCTTCTTACATACTTGGTTCCTTCAGAGGGAGGAATAATCCCCCATCCTCCTAGGTGGTTATGCCTGACCTTGCCACTTCCTTCTTGAGAAAATATGAAGTAGTAAACTAGTAGTAAATTTGTGGTGCAGTACTATGCAGGTTGGCATAAGCAAAGGCCTGGTTTTTTGGGTGGCCTCTCTGAATCTGTTGAAGCTTTGCAGTCAATGGCTTCTCTGGCCATGGATGGTCATGGCCAAGCAAAAAGTGCTGCTGCAGCACTGGGGGTTCTGCCTGCGCCCGCAGTCTTCAGCGCCATGGGAGCTGAGGTGGTGAACTGGCCTCGACCAGCTCATCCAGCACAGGGAAAACTACATACGACTCTGGATGCAAAGCCTGGAATTCTGCAGATTTTTAGAGTAATATGAGGTGAGTTTTGAGTTCCTTCTAGGCACTTCTGTGGCTATCATCTTTGGTGATTTTGAAAAGAAGTGTAAGAATTAAGCTAAGAAAATGGTTCTCTGGATTGGACCTGCAACTCTATGGTGCTGGGCTGGGAGGCTCCCTCCAGGAAAGCTTGAGCTACGCTGCTCTCTGAAGGAGCTTCCTTTAGTGTTGAGCCTGGTTGAGGTTATGGATGCTCTGGTAGCTTCACAGTGCAGGGCTTAAACCTATTCTTAGGAAATCAATACTTTTCTTACAAAGCCACTCGGAAAAGTTTTTAAAAGATTATTGGAATTTTTGGATTACCACAGATTAATTCTGTTTCATTGCATAGCATCTGTTGCTGGTAAATTAATTAAATGTTATGAAGACAACCTTAAAACATTGTTCCTTTGTGAAGTCACTTTTTTTTAAGAAAAAAGCATTAGCAGTAAGCAGGAAGGGTTTTTCAAAAATGTGTATTTTTCTCAGAGTAATGTTGCATCCAGACTAGAGATTGCTTCTTCTATTGAATTGCATAATGAAAAATCAATCAGTTTAATGGTTGACAAACTTTGACATTCAAATAAAAATGTTGCTGGTATTTTCATAAAGACCTGTAGGCAAAACTAGATTCAGTGACTTTAATTTATGCAATAGTAAATGTCTGCCAAAACATTGTACAAATGACTGTATAATGAGGCAATAATAACTGACGAACGGAAGGAAAGCAAACAGAGGCCAAATTTCTCACTTTTACAGATTATATAATTTCACAAAGCCTTTCAATGTAAAATACATTTCTACAGCATCCTTTTCAACAACCCGTCCTGTTTCAAAAGCAGTTGTTTAAAATCATCAAAACACATTTATCTGAAACTGCTGCAGTATCAGATTATGATGTTTAGTTTTTCTGCTTGTTTGGTCTTCTAACCAGGCTCCATCCCCTTCTTGACCACTTCTCATCTTACTGTATACTCTGCAAAAACTAGCTAAATAAAAAAGTCTTGTTCATAGTGGTTCTGTTATATTTTTCATGTGCCTGTGAGCAAAAAGGAGGATAAGAAAAGTCCTTCTGTGACAGGGAAAAAGAAAACGGCAAAAGTCTTGACAGGCTGCTGGTTGTCCATGTGTTCTGACTGTTTCATTTTTTTAATCGTCTGATTCAGAGGGGAAAGAAATCCCAGTAAGGGAAGAGGACACCTTCATTCTTCATTTCTGCTTTTAGTGTAGGTTTGAACACAGTGCTCAGAGGAAGAGAAAAGGGAGTGCTGAACCACTTTCAGCCTTTAGTCACTGCCATCCTAGAGACTGCAGACTGGTTAAATAAATCCCATTAGCCTATGTTCTTCTTCAAGCATTGTCTAGCTACAAGCTTTTGAGTATCATTTAGTTTAAAATATTCCTCCTTCTTCCAGTCACCTTTACTTTGCTTTTCCCTTGCCCTATTCCTAGATGCTTCTTGGAAGTTTTCCCTCCTAGTCGAAGGATAGGCTTCAAGGACCAACCAGAGGACCTTCAGTTGTATGAATGGACTCAAACTGGGAGACTGAGTGGCACAAAAGATTGAATTAGAGAATTGGTGTCTTGGAGGTCCCATTGGCTGAAATTGAATACACTTGAAGTACAGTTCCTTTTACCAAAAACCACACTTTTTTTTTTTACCCATACCTTTTGATTTCAAAGCATGGCTGGCTGTTACTCAGGCTCTTGCTCATACAGATGGCAGCACGTTTTGGCTGTGACCATGTGTGTTGGCTAGTTGGGCTGTTTGAGTGCAGGTCTTTGGGGGCTTCGTTAATGTCAATAGCAGTGACTGGGAAGCTTTGCCTTGCCTTTCCTCCTCTTGGCACTTAACTACTTAAATGTCCTAAGTTTTGCGCAAGTTCCAACTCCCATTCCTGTATGTTCTGTGTGCTTTTGCTTGTTCTTTCTATTGTAGTCACACTAGCTTGATCCAACTTGTCTTTTTTCTTCATTTTCCTTTCATGCATTATCCCAAGCTTTGAATACCCTGTTAAAACTGACTCACAAGATTACTGATTTTTTTTTAGTATAATTATGTGTCTGAATTCAAGATACAAACTAAACTAGATATAACTTTTACTGCATTGTCTAGTGGGGGGGTATGTGTGTGTGGAATTACTCCTCCTGTGCTGTGTTCCAGCCCTCACATGATAACTTTTCTGCTTTGCAGCCACCTGCCTTTGCTACTTTAGTTGTCGCCTGCCTCTTGTTTGTTTGAATTGGTTATGTTGTGTTGAGTTCTTCACAGTAGTGACTGTGTCTCTATTTCAGTAATGTCTAATAAACTTTGTGGTGCTATATTAATGTGACTGGTTAATTACGTGTTTTGCCATTTATTTTCTTAAAGGAAATAATCTTTTTCATTTTTGTTTTCAGGAAGTTCAGGAGAGTATTCTCTTTTCATTCCACAGAATTAATGATAATTATGCTTCTTTTCCACTTCTGACATTCTTCTGATCTTTGTCTCAGTGATGACTGATTTTCAGTATCTCTGGTTTATAACTGGCAAAATCAAATTGAAGATGTTAATTGATTTTCCCTATGGCCATAGAAGGAACCAATGATAGAGCCCGCATTAAAGCATTGTTCCTGTTTTTTCCTTCTAGCTAAAATTAGAGATAAATTACTCTATACTTTTTGTTTCTATAGTAATCTGTGTGAACTTCTAGTGTTTCTCTATCAAGAAGGAGTCTCTGGTACATTTTACTCCGGAGCTTTCCATTACCATGGATGTTAATACATAGATGGAAGCTAGTATGGTAAATGTCTGTTCCCAAGTGTAAAAAGTTTTTGATCAGGTGTTTTGTTTCTTTAAATATAACCAATTGTAGTGTTTATTTTTACTGATGTATCTCACATGTATTTTATTATTTTTAGGGGGGAAATGTTACTCCATGTTTACACTTTGGAAAAGCTGTGGCAAGGACAGAAACATAGCCATGGCTCAAAGAGGGACTCTGTGCTTTTGCAGTAGGGTTCTGGGGCTTTTCAGTTGTTTTTTAAGCAGCATGTGGCAGGATTAGGAGCTACTGAAAACAAGGTAAAGTCTTTTAGCTGTCATAGCATCGATCATAAGCAAGGGAGCGTGTATATACTTGGGTATTTCTTTCCCTGTTGTGTAGCTGTGAATGAACTCTTAAGGCACATGGGGTTTGGTACTTAAAAGCTTAAACAATTACTCATGAGGACACATGTTTTTTCTCAGTGTTTGGGAGATTTATGCTTCGTGATGATGTTGCAGCATGAAAGGAGCATGCATGTTGTGTCTAAAAAGTAAGACAACATTTGCTATTTACTGTAAGATGAAAATGTGCATTAAAAACCCTAAAAGAAAATACAAACTTGAGGAGACAGTAACTGATTGACATCCGTGGATGTCATTTTTCTTTTGTGATTCTGGCATTTCATGCATTGCTAAATGTCATCCACAGCTATCTGTTGTATGTGTCAGTAAGGAGTACAATGTGACAGCTGCTCTTCACCGTTCCATAGCATCAATTCATTCAGTAATAAGCTTCTGCATGGTTTTATCTTTGTTGTCTCTTTCATAACAATTCAAAATAAAAATAGATAGTGATTACAATGGATGCAGAATTCTCCCCAGTGCCAAGGTCTTGAGTAAGCAGCCCTATGCACCAAATAAGCTATTAACAATAGGTCTTCTCCTCCTTCTTGGTGTGGTGCTATAACATATGTGAACTTCCTCAAGCACATTGTGGATTCTTAACACTCTCACATTCTGTGCAGTACATACTCTTCTAGCCAACATTAACAGTAATTTTTAAAATGTTTTTATTGTTCGTAATACTGTATTCTGAACATAATACCTTCAGAATGGATGTATGGATAGAAATGCTGGTTTCATATTCTGAAGTTACCATTTTTACTGGCAGTATGTAGTTTGGAGCATATGTAACAAGCATGGGTGGAATTGAGTTTTTAGCTAAGCCCTCTTCTTACTTATGATCATTTTTACGTGAGTGCTTCTAGAGAAATAACATTTATTCATTTTATATCGAGAAATGTGCACTCCTTACTGAAATGTCTTTACAAACAATTGCTATAACAGTGTATTTTAAAAACTATTGTATGCATTCTGAATCTTTTATTGTTCTATTGCTGCTGTAAATTTAAAAAAAGATTTTTTAAAAGTTATTCATAGGCTTAACTTTGATGTATTTGGTTATCTTGCTAACCCTGTTAAGCAACAATTGTCAGTAATTGGATTTATTATTTTTTATAATTATTATAGTTATAGTAAGTGCTGTAATCTAATATGTAAAAACCATAAAATACAAGATTTTTTCCAAAGTTCTAATTTATAAGTAGATGCTTGACTTCAGTCAGAGAAGAGGCTGGTATCAAATACTTGCTTCTGCCTTTGAAAACTTACCCCTAAAACTATTCTAGCAAATGAAGTGATATGCATAGTATATGTTCTTGCTTTTCTTAATTGACTCAGAGCTGCTCAGTTGCAGATGTGCTACTGCAGAGAGTTGTTGGAAAAAGTCTTTTAGATCTAATGTCAGAGGCCTGTGATTTTTGAGCCAGAAGGACTGAATTCTGTCACTTTACAGCTCTGAAGTTCTGGGTACCTTCATTTTCAGACTTCTACGTCTTTGAAATTGTAGGTGGGACAGATTTGGCTTAAGTCGTTCTTCAAAAAATGTCTTTTGTCCTAAACTATAAGGGAATCAATATCCACAGAATATGAAAATGTCAATCAAAAAGGCTTAACTTCTTAAATGGGTTGATTTGCATGGCTATATGATTTACACTATGTATCAAACACTGTATAAGATACGTAATAAACTAAGAAATAAGATTAATACTGGTGATCTACAAAATGAGTCTACTTGATGAAAGTTATGCAAAAGTTTACTGAAATGAGACTGCTGTTGGCTCTAAATTAGTACAATACCCAATACATTGAGTATGTATTGGACCCCTAACAAATTGAGTAGTGGGCATTTCAGGTGTTAGATGAGTAGTTAACATTTATTTCTCCTTACAGTGATGTAGTTCTAGGTGTACTCACTAAGCTTTCTGTAAACGATTTTGTAAAAAAAATGGTTGTCAGACAATGAAAATTTATGTGAAAAATGAGTTGTAGTGCATTTTTTGCAATCCACCATCTTTTTTTCATTGTCCAAATGTAAAATTACCATTTAAAAGAACTCACAAAGTACTTGTAGTGAACAGGAGGATTGGGAAACAGTTACGTGATGAATAAGAATGTGGGTGGCGGTTAGAGTCAGTTCATCTCCTGCTGAAATAGGAGTTACATCAAGTAGGGTTCTTCAGGTTCTAAGCTAATTGTTCATTAGATACTGTATCAATTTGGTTTTCATGTGAAAAAAACAGATTCTAATTACATTTTCAGTCTAATGGGCTCCTAGGTGAAGTTTACCTGTGAAGAGTTATTTGGGGTTATTTTCAGTTTTATTTTAGCTGAAGTTAATGTTTTGTTTAAACACACTTCAACACCAGACACTTGTGAGAGAAGGGATGTAATGTAAAAACATTTCTGAAACTCTATGCAAGAAGATAGATTTAGCCCTTTGAGTTGAAGAACTGTTTTATTTTTCTAAACTCAGCTTCAGTTTTGGCAAAAGTTTGGCAAAAGAGCATCCTAGATTGCTCTTTGGTAAGTTGGGACTTCATAGCTGCATTCCCATCATCACACTAGTGTGTGGATACATCACAAGTAATTAAAAATGAAGCAACAAAACTTCTTCCTGACTAAAGCATGTTTCTCAGCAATAGAACTAAAACAGTTTGCTAACCTCCAGCACTTGTGTCAGCAGCAAAATTGAAAGTATTTTTTGTCACCTGCACTGCTGTCAGCAGAAAAAAAATAGAAAGTAGAGGAACATAATTTCAGCACTAACATAAGTATCAGAATGATTTACCTGTCTGTTCTGCTTCACTTTCATCTCAGCTTTCAGGGCTTCATTCATCAATCTTTTATTTACACACGCATATCTCATTTTTACACAATTTCTTTCTCCCTGACCAGATGGCTGCGTTGTCTGCTTGGTGTTCATCAAAGAGAATGAGAAAATACATGTATGCGTAGTGTCATCTGGGTAGGATTTGGCTAACTCTGTTTTTCAGCAGCAATTTTGTAAGTATTCACATAATGAAAAAGAACACTTAGATGTTTCAGGAAAATACCACAAAATTCTCAGACTTTTCAATGCTTTACATTTTTTTAATCTATATAAAAATATTATTTCTTAGTCTGGGCACCAGATTTGTTTAATCCTACACAGCCATTTAAGTGGCAGTACTTTATTAAGATTAATATAAAGCTGAAAGCTGGTCAAAAGAAGAAAGTTACATCTTAAATAGAAGAAGGAATTCTTTCAATATTAATTTTTGAAAAAAATTATTTGAATAGCATATGCAAGTGCTGTAGTAGTTCAATTTGTATTTTATCTATAGTACCCATTTTGCCTGTATACAGTTCTGGTTTTAGAACAAGCTTAGTGAGTTTGCTTCCAATGAGCTTTTCTTGAAATGTGTAGAACTTTTTAGGAAGAAGATTGTTCTGTTCTTAAAATGCTTTCAAATCTTACTTCTACTCTTAAGTTTTTGCAAAATTATTCTTGCCTATTCTCACGTAACCTGTCCTGTCTGCAGTATTTTTAACTTTTTTTTGCATTCTTAACTTCTGAAACACTGTTCACATATAAATTTAACCTATAGAATTTAGCTTTAGCATGATCCATTAATTTTTGCACCTTGTTTAAAATCTAATACATACACAGTAGAAATAAATATTAGTAATTATGTTTCAGATTTTTATGAGTCCCATCATTGTAAATTAGGTATTTTCTAAGCGTTTATTTGCTCTTTTTCTACCAGACTTAATTTCTAGCTGTTGATAGTAGAGTTTGTGATTGGTTTGGAATTACTTATAGGCTGATTAACTACTAATCCCAGGCAAAGAATGGAGAAGAAAAAGTTGGTAGGGAATTCTCTTCCATTCCTTTTGATAGCATTGTATTAGTGGTAACAAGGATAATAAGATGAAATTTCTACCATTCTTCAAGATTAATGTTCATAAAGGTATTTGTACAGATGTAATATGTATTTTAGATGCAAGTTGTTGGCTTTACTAGAACACAACAAATTATTAGAGTATTATGAATAGAATAAGTGTAGAATGGATCTAAATGACCTAAGAGACCTCACACAGGCGCTAACAATGGGAAATGGTCTTTGAAAGGCAGTAGTTTTGGTAGGATAGAAAAGTATTATGTTCTTCAATATTTTTATCAATAATGTAACATAAATATTGTACTACCACTCAGAACATTTGCCACTGACAAAATGATTATGGCTTAATAAGCATTGACAAGGACAGAGCCATTATGCATAGTAATACAGCTTGTAATGGTAAGCATTGACCATTATAATAAACTAGATGTTAATACTGCTGTAGTCAGATGTATTCTTGTAGAACAGAGAAAATAGGTTATAACTACAGAATGGACACTATATCCAGGAAGGAAGTGACTTTGAAAAGGCTTTAAAAATAATGGTAGTAAATGACTCAACAGAAACTCCCAGCAAATGCTATGTAAAATAGGATAAATTTGATAATACTACAAACATTATTTTCTGCACTGCTGATGCTAGTATGTTTTCAGTTTTGATCCTGCAGTGTGTTCTCATTAATTCTAGTATTTAAATTGTAAACAGTGTTGAAGAACTTAGAGAATGTAGAGAAGAGCTTCAAATATGAATCAGGCTAGAGAAACGCCTGCAAATTACAGACTTCAAGGTTGGCTTGCTGAGCTACTAAAAATAATTTAATAGGATAACTGTTAGAGTACACATAACTTCATTGGATCAAGGTTTCTGTACTAAAGTCTCTTTAACACAAACACGGCAAGGACTAGAACCTCGAGCAAAGTAAATTCATAGCTGAAAACTGTGAAACAAGCAACCAGACAGAGTGATGGCTTTTCTTTCTCAAAAAGTCTTCAAAGTCTGAATTGCCTTACTGTAAAGTATGTGACCATCCAAGGCATATAATAAATTTCTGGAATTAAAGACTGAAATTCAGTGACTGTGACACAGAAATCAGAATAGCTTCTTTAAAGTGAAATTCTGCTCTTAAAAATACATAGGAATTTCATTTACTGAAGAGGTATGCTGAAAAATGGGTGGAGAAAAACAGTGCCTTGAAACAGCAGTCTCTCAGGAGAAATTGGAGGAGTTGAAGGGAAAATGCGCAAACTATTTGCTGTGGTGATTTAATCTCTTTTACAACAACTTATAAAACTGGTTTTACTTAGACTGGGAAAGAGCTGATGGCATAAAAGAGTGCAAGAAACTGAGCAGAACTGAAAGAGGTTTTCTGTTAAATGAGAAACAGAAGTCACTGAAGTGAAGCTAAACCGAAACATAGCCCTCTCCTCTCCTTTTATTCTTTCCATTCAGATTGCCTAAAGAAGCAAGCTCTTCCTAAACTGGAAAGTATGAAAAAGATGCATTTAGATCAGTTATTGTTTTCATGTTTTTAGAAGTTTTATATGTACTGCTGTAGATGGCTTTTATACCATTTAATACATACTTCCAGAGGAAAAAAATTCAAATTGAAGTTGAAGTATAGTCGGATTTGAAGCTGGATACATACAAAATTATGGTTCAGGGCTGACACTTAGAGAGAAATACAAAGTTCTCTGAATATGAAAGAAAGCGGGGATAGATATTGCAGTTGCCAGTGTCATAGTTACTTAGGTTTGCTTTCAATTTCTCCATACTGTTTTTTGATCTTTTTGATGAAAACATAGGACTAAACCCAAGACACTTAGTCTTGTCTTTTCTGTACAAGCACTTTAAAGGTCAAAATTCAAGCAAAACAATGTCTGTAGCTGTAGTTGTAAACAGTTACAAGATCTATCTGTGACATTTAATTTTAACTACGTCTGTTGTTTCACGTTATTTATGTGGAAGGAATGTTAAAAATTAACCTGTTTAAAAAAAAAACCCAAAACGCTAGTTTCTTGTAATCTGTGTTGGAGGACTGAATTCTTCTTTCCTACTTCTGCTAGAACTGGATAGTAGTTGTAACACTGAACTTTTGAGTAAAGGCATAAGCATTTTGAACACTTTACTGGTAGAAAGAGAGCCCTTTAGAGATGTAACAGACCAGTTTAGAGTCTGTTCTTTACTGTACGCAGAGAACACTGCCATCTGGAGAGAAAAAAAGGGAGAGAAATGTGTAACACCTGATGGCAGCTGAAAATTTCAGAGTTCACTAAGTGACATGGGACACATTTTCTTGGGACAATCTAATAGGCTGTAAGGACAGCAGGGTATCACTTACACAAGAGCAGGACAACTGTGATTTTGTTGATGGAGTGTCCTCAGCAGGGCATCTCAGATTTCACGAATGGTCCATGCTAACAATAACTATCTTTCTGAGGCTGTGAACTGCCCTGAAAATGAATATGAGCCCTTGCAGCATAGAAATGAGGAACTTCAATTTCTGCTGAATCATTTTTCTATGTCTTGGAAGAGAATAGCCATGATAGATGCAATGCAGTGAAAGAACAGGAGCTTCTGGAGTTCCATGCATATCAACAAGTTCCAAAACTGCTATCCCTCCATCTTTATTATGATATAAAAGCTATCAAAATCCAAATACCTCCTCTCCCACCTAGTTTCAACATTATGGAGCTTAATACATAGCATAGTTTGTTAGTTTGATAGTGTTTTTATAATACTGTTGTTAGTACACGTCTGTGGGATGATGCACACTTGCAGACCTCATAAATAGGGCCAATATCCAAATTTGTGAGGACAGAAAACTCAACAAGGAGGTTGTGACCTGCCCAAAATCACATAAGATACAGGTATCGTAGGTATCAAGGCTAGCTTAGTTCACAGATTTATCGCTGCGTAGCCCATAAAATCAAGAGTTTTCAACTTAAGGAAAAACCACTTGAACTAAAAACTGCATGGGAGGAAAAACGTTAAGTACGTTTTCAGGATGCAAGTTGCAATTCAGTTCTAACCATCAAGATGGAGGTCTTGATACTTCTTTCAAACTGTCAGCTCAGTGTTGCTGCTACGCCCAGCAGCCATTCAGAATGAGAAATGTAAAACTTAAGAAACAGAAAACAAAAACTGAAGACGCTTCTGCTGAAGTAAGGCCTTACTAGTTATCAAGTTCACGTGTGAGTTGGCTCAGAAATACCCTTACTTCCACAAGCATTTTGGAAAACCAAAGAAGTTGTAAGATGACAGGGAAATAATCTGCAGTATGGGGCAGGTTCCTTACAAGGGTGGACTGAACAGACCCGGACTCTACAGCTTGCAAAAGAAAGACGTAGCAGAGGGCCTGTAGCATTGTGAATGGTTTGGAGAAATGTTTAGAAAGCAATTTTTAGTTATTTTTTCATAGCAGAAGAAAGAACAATGTGCCAAGGCATTATCAGGCATGAAAGAGTTTCATATATCTAACTGTGACATTGGGTTTCTTTTCAGTTGAGGTTTAGGTTTGGGTTTGGGTTTGGTTTTTTCTGTCCCTTCAGAAAAGTAGTGGCTATTTATTAGTCAGCAAAGTGGAATAATTTTAAGGGTCTGCTCAGGAGAATCTAAGTAGACAATCAGTTTCAAGCTGTTTCTAGTTCTTTTGTCTGCCTTTAACAGTAGAATTTTAAAGCTGTTCAGCAATGTAGATACAATTTTTTCCTTCCTCAGTGACAGCTAGGAATATTAATGCATTGAATCTTGATCATAAACCCAGATTCAGTATTTCTTATGTAAGGGTTGGGAGTTTTTTTACAATTTTTCACTTAGTTTACAAGAGGCATTATCTAAGCTTTTCAGGTTAGATCTAGATCTAAGGTCATAAATCATTTATGAATGATAGCTAGCTAATAATTATATTTTTGTATATTTTCAAATCTTTGACAGCTACAGTGTCCTTAACTACTAATACAGAGAAATGAAAAAAACTAACCACAAGAATATTCAATTGCTGTAAGTACCTGCTAACTATTGATCTCTGCTAGCATACAGCAATATAATAAATTTTGTATCGATATACTGATCACCACCATATGATTATCAGACAAATTACTTATGATCAATGCTTTTCCAGTGGATTCAAACACACTGCTGCTATTACTGTACTAAACTAAGCAATAAAATTATTTGTTCTTGAGCTGAGTTGTCAAACGCCAAAATTATAACTTTTTCCTCGTGAATGGCATATAGCCTTCCATGTAAATAAACTTGTCGTGTGTTCCTGGAATTCTTGAACTCTTTAGTCACTATTGGATTAGAGTGATTTTTCAGTGAAACTTTAGTCTAAGTGACATCTACCTATAAGATGAAAACTTTGTTTTGGTTCAGTTCTCCATCTTTTTTAAAGAAACGTGAGTGGATGAAGGAATGCTGAAAGCTGTGGTTTATAAAAAGATGGAATATGTCTGCGTCTTCAAACTGCCACATATTAGGCATAAGGACTGTTGACAGACTGTGATGGAAATGTGTTATATCAGATTATAAGCTAGCCTCGCCTACCCTAACTTCTTTGACCTGAAAGTTAACACCAAAAGAGAGTGTTTTATGATTACCTTAAAGGTACAATAAATAATCTTGTGTTAGGCAGAACATTACCAGACAACACTGGGAGACAGAATTAAAAGAGGCTGGAAATAGGGAGGGGAGAATGTGCTATGAGATAGCCACTATTTAGAAGGAAAGGGAGAAAAAAAAAAAAAAAGTTGCAGAGGAGACAAACTGCTAGTAGATTACAGTTGTCATTCTTGATTATATGAATCTTTCATGTATTGTATTATCCTGTTGTCAGTCACAGCTGCTATCAGATGCTTCCATACTGAAATCTGCAGAGGTGCTTTATGAATCTTCATGAATACTTTTAAAACACATTATTTTTAACATCAGGGTCTCCATCAGATGCACAGCTTCTCTGAAAGTCTTAGCTGAGGAGATACCTTTCCTCAGAGCTACCTAGATGCTGATCACCTGCAGTAGGATTTGTGTGGAGACATTTCAGAGAAACGCTTTCTATTAAGTTCATGGCTTTTGTTAAACTGATATCTTACAATCATCTTCTAATAAAAAAAAATCTGAAAGGATGTAGGTTTTTTCATTTCAGGCAAATATAGAAAACCTTCTTAAAAATTAATTGGTAGAGTTGCAGGTGTTATATGTTTTGGTAGCTCTGATCATTCTTGTTGCACTTCTCTAGAACCCTTTGGTCTGTTCTGTACATTTACTCTTTTATTTTTAAAAGTGTGACCAGATCTGAAGATAGTAATTGAGGGAGGAAGCTGGTTTACTCATTTATAAGACAGACTCATAATAATATACCTTCTACTAGCAAAACAAACTTGCTTGACTGAAGAAAAAAAAAATCTTTAAAATTCCTGAAACTGTTTTGTCAGTTTAGTATTCTTGGTAGATTTATAACAGAGGTTTTGCCCAAACTTCACCCTTACACTTTTTTTTTTTTTTTCCTTTGCTGCTTAATATCTGTTTAGATTAGGATTTTCCAAGGCTGTAAAGGACTTTATGGAACCTTTCTCCCACTGAATTTAAAACTCCACTAGACTCCTTTGAATAGCCCATTCTTACTGAAAGACATTTTCCTACTATCTATCTATGTAAGTTTAAAGAGCTCTTTAGATTTGAAAGAAAGAGTGTAAAAAACTGTTTCTTTTAAGGATTCATTCAGGATCTGGACTCCTAGTTACATGTATGTATGGGTACGTATTTTAATTCAAATTCATTACTTTTAAATGGAAGAATCTCTTTTTAATTTTAATATTGAAGATTGTGAACACCAAACTTAAGTGTGCGAACATGGTAGTCACACCTGGAAGGATTACATAAAACCTCCATGTGAATACAGAATATTTTTCACATTTTCTTAATTTAAAATTACGACCTACAAACTAATTTTGCAATTCTTATTCAGGTGTCGTGAGGTATACTTATATGTTCCTGTTGTGTTGTATACTACTTTATATTTCTTACCTTCTCCCTTATCAAAGGAAGATACAAAGTGCTGTATCACTAGAAGAGAACTCCTTTCTTTTCATTTTCTTGTTCATTAAAAAATCAGATTACTTAGTAATGCTGATGTTCGTTGCTTTGGCTCATCTGGATAAGAAGTATGAAATTTCCAAAAATAAATCCATGTGTGTCCAAGTGACCTGGTAGAAGGGAAAAAAAAAAAAAAAAAAAAAGTTCTGATTAAAAACAAGACCAGTTAGGTATGCAAGACTGCATCTAATTTATGCATGCAGTTGCCATGACTATGTATGCACGTTGGATAATTGCTAGCACAAATGACTACTGGCATTTGCACACACATTTATCCAATTAGTATGTGCAATCAAAGTAATTTCATGCACAAATTAGCTGCACAATTGTGCATGCCTTCTGCACATGTAATTGTATGCCTAATAGGTCTGGAAGTCTTGTTCACAATGTGTGTCCTGATTTTATTGCAATACAACATAAAAAACAGTGAGTTTTATTTGTAGAACTGCAAATTTTGTATAATGTTAGCATTGAGAAATAACTCCAAACTCTTTGTACTAGATTTCACAAAATAAATATTTCTGTGTGCTACCTACAGGCAATGTGATCCCACATTCCATAAATGTTTAAAATTGAGCTTGCCTTGATTTTTTAATAATTATAGCCTTAATAAATCCTATAAGTTATTCTACATTTTATGTAGAAATAAGGCCACAAAATTGCACCATTTTTGTTCCTTATATACTACATATAACATTAAAAAAATATACTTTATTCTGAATGCTTTAATGAAAAAGATGTTGAAAGTATTGCCACGGTTTTATATGAAAAGAAAATTTATCAAACACTAAAGTTAGTTTAT
This sequence comes from Microhierax caerulescens, assembly GCA_035590215.1. Taxonomy (NCBI): domain Eukaryota; kingdom Metazoa; phylum Chordata; class Aves; order Falconiformes; family Falconidae; genus Microhierax; species Microhierax caerulescens. The sequence continues at coordinate 21,272,084 of JAVJGJ010000034.1, forward strand.
ATAAGCATAAAAGCCCTATAGAAAAAAATACTGGAATCAGTGAAGTCATAATTTCATTTGATGTAATTATTCCACATTTGATCATAGACTCAAACAAGGGCTTTTTAAAAAGTGAGTTTATTTATTTGTTTTATAATCATATTTACTGAAATATATTTTTTTAAAAATCCTGGTTGTAACAAGGAAAGCAAAGAGCTTAAGAAGGAAGTCTGGTTTTTATTTAAAAGTGCCATTGAAATGGTAAATCTTGACCAGGCTGTGAAAAGCAAGCAGTTAACATAAAGTAACTTCTTGAGCATCTATAACATATCTATTGTTTTATTATCTATAAATCATTTAATTGCAAAACCTTTGGCATGGCACAGTGCTTTCTGTGTTTTCTCATCTTGCATCCAGTAAGAGATAGGCATAGGAAAGGAGATTATAGATTGTGGCTTGGAAAATGTTTAAAAATAACAACAGAGATACTGCCTGCCTTTGAATTCCCCTGGATTATTTTTTTTTAATGGTTTCTTTGGTCTGGCAGTCCTAAAAGCAGTTTTCCAAAACTAGCCCAAAACTTGCTTTTCCAAAAAGAGCAGCTCTTAGTTAAGCACACAGTATCAAGGAGAGGTAATAGGTCATCAGGCACTTATTGGCAGATAAGGGAAGCTGATAGTAATCTTCAGGAGCTTTCCAATATGAAAGAGCTTTTCTTATCTAGCTTTGATGTGCCCTAACCTTAAGGCCATCCTGGCGATAAAAAGTGTAGAGAGATGTTTCTTGCTATTTGGTTAAAAGACACTGTTTATGTTACTCTCGTGGTGTTCAGCGTAATTCTGATAGCGCGGCAAAATTTCTGCATTCCCCAGGTGGTCAGCCTAGCAAGGCAGCATCCACAGCATGCAGCAAACCAGCACCTCTTGGGAAAAGACAGAATCCAGTTGTTGACCAAACCACTGTAGCTACAAGAAAGAGCAAAGCTGGCCGGACAGAGCCCCTGCTCGTGGCTTCAGTAGCTGGCCTCCTGGCTACTTAGCTGCTAAGCCAGTTAGTATTTGAGAGGTGGGACATGCAACATCCACAAGACATGCTGCATGTAATAGGGAACATGCCATAACTTTGTCTTTGGCTGTGCTTTCACGTGAGGCTACTGGGGTATCCCACTTCAGCATTTGGACCAACAGGTTAAAGTTAACTTTTGCTGCTTTTAGTGCTGCTGAGCTAGTGATAAAAGGGCTGATAGCTATCAACCTATCAACCCGCTGTTTTAAATCCTGATAAAGATGCTTTGTTTGGTGGCATTTATTCATGCTTTTGGTTTTAAAAAAATGAAAGAACTAACAAAAACAGTCCAACCTATTAGAAGGCTAAACTGCAGAGTTCAACAGCTGTTATTTGGGAAATGTCTGTATAAGCATTGTTTATTTCCTTCTGTTAATGCACGTGAAGGTAAGAACCTTGTAGCACAGGCCCTTCTTAGTCTGTGTGCAGGGTACTAGTTTTCAGCGAGAGAGATGATTATGCTGTGAGTTTGTTGCCTGTAAGAACAGCCCTGTATTTACAGGAAAGCGGCCAGTGCACTACACAAACCAAAAAGAATCCTCGGCAACCCCAGAGGGACTGTAAGTGAAGTTGGTCACGTCCTCCTCTTATAACAGACTTCTCATAGGGTGCCCAGCAAAGGCTTCAGCCTTGGCAGGTTGTCCCCTAGAAAAAGAGCAATCCAGTTAGGGGTCTTCTGAGATGCACAGTGCTAGACTTCTTGGACCTGCAAATGAACTTAGTCTCAGTTGCAAATACTTGCTTCTGAAAAGAGGCGAATGTAAACATGAGTCCCAGTTCTGCTTTGCCAATGGTTCATTGTGTTTCAGGGTGTATAGCTCTGCCTCAGTTTATTTGTCAAATGGGATTCATAATGTAGTTTTATATTCTGGGAGAGCTGGGTGTATAGGATAATTAGTTCTTTTAAGAAAACTGTTAGGAATCAATTCCAAATAAAAGACCTCAAGGAAATGGACAGTTCTGTTCTGGTTTTGCATGGAGTAAATGAAGTAGGGAATTTCATACAGAGTAATGAAGACTGGGAAAAATACTGAATATTTGCCTAAGTGAGCACACTTTGTGTTGTGCTCTAATAAGGAGGGGAGAGGTCACATCATTAAATACGGAATGATAATCTGTACAAACAAGAAAGTTAAATTAGCGTTGCTGGTACAGTATTGTTCTGCTTGCTTAGGTTTTGGTTTTGAATAGTTTTTCGTCTTAAGCAAATTAACGTGAAATGTCAGTATCTGTATGTGCAGGGGTTCCCCTCATACAAAGAGGGGGGGGAAAGAATGACTGAACTTCTGGGGCGAGGGGGGACTCTGGACACAGCTGGTCAACTCTTGTGAAAATTTGTAAGTATACCCTCACACCTTTGGATGATTTCTGGTCCTTAGTTGGTCTTACAGCTCTATATAGCCTTTAATTCAGTTATTCCAAATGCTGGCTCAGTTTTGTATGCTGTTTATCAATAAATCAGTGCTTCTCTTTGTTACTGCATTTGATAGTTGTGCATTATCAGAAAAGCAGGCGATCTGCTGTTTTGCTTTTGCTGCTCTTCCAAGCTCAGCAGCAGAGGTTGAATTCCCTTTGGCAGCGCTGCCTTACACTGACACCTGCCGGGAAGGGGCCAGGGGCTTCTGCAGAGAATTGTAAGAAAAGGCACACATTCCTGAGTGACCTAAGTTTAAACAACACAGAAAATGTAACTCCTCGTAAACACAGGTTAAACAGTATCCTACATATTTATCACTGTCTTATATAGCATTCAGTGTATCTTTTAATATTATTTTCTGTGTTAACTTTTATTTACTTTTGTGTATTATAGTGATGATAATTTAAGCACAGCCTACAAGTGGTACATTTGAAATATTTCAGTAGCTAAAGGATGAAGAACTTCATTTTACACTGATATTTGTGACTGCTTTTATGGTTGGTTTGAGGATTTTTTTAAAGGTAAAAGTAAGTAAGAAATTGTAACTTGGGCTTTGATGAGCTTTTATGTGAGTTAGATGTATTACACCTAAAATGGTTTTGATGTTACTTGTCTGGCTGTGGTAGATAGGGTGATTGATTAAATTTTCTGTAGCAGTGTTTCAAATTAATTTGCAGTGCTTTAGATAATGAAAGACTGAGCACTGATTAGACTAAAATTTCTCTTTGATATTCATAGATAAGATAATTTGAAAACATTCAGTGTGTATACCTACCTCTTGCAGAAACAACTATTAACATCCAATGATGAATTTAGTTCCATAGTCTACTGACTGAAATTCAGTCCATATTTAACTGAAAGGACTAAAAGATAAATGTTTTTTTGAAACAAAATTGACAAAACATTAGGTCACATAATATTAAAAAAGGATCTTTTTTGCATTGTGGGCCACAAGTTCATTGTACAGCTGTACCCTCTGTATCTCCATGGAAAAGCTTAGGAGCAAACAGAAATCCTTGACGGAGTTCTTAAAACAAAGTAAATTGTGGATAATGTAGTTAAAAAGTAGTTGGACCAGACACAAAGAATATTGATAATTGCTCTTCAACTTTTTAAACAGTAAATAATCAGATTGAAAGGGCTAGCTAGTGGCATGAAAAAATAACTAAGGGCAAAACTTTGGGGTTTTTTTCTAATAAGAGTTGTCTTGAATGTCTGAAAATACATGAACAAGGAATTCTGCATATGATTATTACATAGATACGCTATCAAAGCAAGAAAATTAGGCCCCTGAGTTTTACAGTTCCTTTTTCCCCCTACACAAGCAGCTGCACAGCCTACTGGGCTTGCTGCACTGCTCCCACCCCCCGAGCTGTACAGCACCCTCCCGCCCCAGCCCGCTAAACCAGCCTGCAGTAGCTCCTCACTGTGCCCTGTGCACCTCACAAGTGAATGTACCAGGAATTCGAAGGGCTTTTAAATGTTAGTCTCTTTGCTTCCTTTAAGGATGATGAACAGGTCTCTATCCTTCGTTTACATAGCAACAAACCAAAAGCTAGCAGACAAGTATTGCAATTTAGCTTTTAACTTCTCGTGAACCACAACTCAATCATAAAATATTACCAATCTGTAATGCCACTGTTTAGAACATTTCCGTAAAGTTGCTGAAGTTCTGTTCTCATTCACTTTTGAAAAAAAAATACAAATCCTTCCAGTTATCCAGAGATGAAGTTTTGCTTCTTTGGAGCACAAAATTGTGACAAGAGCTGCCTATATCGTTGCTGATTATGTTTCTTTAAATGAGTAATCTCCTACCCCTGAAGGTACGCAGCAATTCCTGTTTCTTTTGGCTTATTTTTGAAATTTTTTTGAGAATGCTTAGCACAGCAGAAGCCAGCCTGCTTGCACTTACAGAACGGAAAGGATTTTAATACTGCACTTTCACTTGACCATAATCTGTTCTTTTGTAATCTACTAGTTAGCAGAATAACTGGGCGATTGCAGATACTGCAGCTGATAAGTGTGAGTTGCCTCTGGGCATCTTGAATAAAAATCTAATTAAAAAAAAAAAAAAAAAAAACTCTGCATATGTAGCAATTACACATTTTCAAAACTGTTTTTCGAGAGTGAGATAGCATATACTGTCCTAAATAGGAAGCTTGCACTTACCTTAGCTCACACAAAGATTTGACTTCTAATATTGTGATTTCAAAATAAAATAAATTCTAGACATAACGTCTTAAAAAGAAAACTTGCACTGATACCAAAGAATGGTTTGTTGCAAGTAGGAACTAGCATTTTTGTTAGAGTATATAACTGACTTGGGTGGAGCAGGCCTTTACTTCTGGTATTTATAATTATTTTTTTTTTCATATTTGAATTATAAGTCGAAATGTAATTTCAAATGTGAAAAATTACAAGGTACATAATCATAACTACAGGAAAAACTAATCATTAATTTGTACCATAGGTGTTAATCTCTACCACTTTTGTCTTCTGTTGCCCGAGGTTAATTGTAGATTGTTGGAACATGCCTTACCCTTCTAGGAGAGAGAGAGAATGCTCAGGGACTGTTACAGTTAGGCCTGACTGATCACAGACAAAGCATAGGTATAGACAAGCAAAATTAAATTCAAGCTGATCTCAAATGTGCGTTGAAAAAGACATCCAAAGTGTGTGGATGTTTTATTCAGATTTTATTTTAAATTAGCATTTGTGGTGAGTTTCGGATCCAGCTGAATCAATGGTGGACTTAGGATGACTTAGAATGTATTTTGTGAGCAGCACTCAGAAACACCATTGTGCCACTGGAGTTGCTTAAGGTGTGTCCGTACATTGAACACTGATGCTGGCCACCTCAGCTTAAGAAAGATGTAGTGGGACCAGAAAAGAGCCAGAGCATGATATGGACCAACAGCAGAACGAGCACCTTCTGTATGAGGAGAGCGTGAATGGCTGAGGGTCGTTCAGCCTGACAGAGAGGACAGAAAGGGGACATGGTAACAGTCGATATAATGAAGAAGGGATTGAAAGTAAATGTAAGATGGTTACTCACTGTTTCACTTAATTAAAAAAGCAGTTTATTAACATGATGCTTTACAACAAGGAAAAGGAAATACTTTTTCACAAATGGTAGAACTTTCAGCACAGAGTGATTAAGGTTAAAAGGATAAAAAGGACCAAAACAGACTGGTAAAATTAATGAAGCCAGAGTTGAGCAGTTGCTCTTAAACACAACAATCTACATGAATCTACATGAAATCTTGGTCAGAAGCTAGGGCAGACTACCTGAGGAAAGACTGTCTAACCTGTTCTGTTTACTCTTTCCCTAAGGATTTTCTGCTGGGCATTATAAAGATGAGATACTCGAATAGATGCAATGTGGCCGTTCCCTGATGCCCTTATTTGATTGATTACACTAGTTCCTGAAGCTTAATTCTTGGAGCTTGGAATGGAGTTTTTATGGGCTTGGGATACAGCTGGCTGGCTGACCCCTAAAATCCAAAGCTTAAACATAGACATGGGCAGAATAGAAATAAATGCTTTTTTTTTGTGGGGTTTTTTTTTGTTGTTGGTTTTTTTTTTTTTAGCACATAAGAGAATGGTAACGTGTATTTCTGAAGTACTAATACGAGCTAAACACTGACTGTTCCACCTGAGAGTCTCATGCACAGATGGTGCTATGTCTGCTATGTCGATAGGTTGGCTCTATCCAAATCCAGGTGACAGTATGCCCTTCACTATGTCTTTCGGTGGTTTTCTTTCTTTTCAGATTATGTTTTTCTGGCTGAATATGGTTTACTGCTGAGTTGGAGGTTAGTGTACTTAGTGTTTTGCTTCTTTTACAGCAAGAGTGTCACAAGAAGAATACAGACTTGTTGCTTATCCTAAATGTATTTCTACTTTCAGCTTGTGATCTAAAACTACTTAAGCAGCATTATATTTTTTACAAGAAAGGAACAGCAGAGGGAGGTGTTCTCTAACTTTCTTACTAGCAACTATTCTGAAGTATGTAATGAAAATCAATTTTACCATGTGATTTGAATAATATCTGAATGCAACAATTGTTATATTGTGCTTTAAACATTTTGTATCGGAAAGCAGAAGTTGTAAGACTGTTGACAGTGTCCAAGATATGCTTCCGGACTGAATTTGAATGTGTTTATTCAGACACTTGGAAGGCTTTATATACATTTGAAGGGAGACAGTTCTGGTTCCATAAATTCAAAAAATCATACCAAGATTGACTTTAAGACATACATTTTAATGAAACTGATTTTGGCGTGTTTTCTGGATTTCAAGTCTCTGGAAAATTGTGATCATTCAGATTTTTTACATTTACTGTTGAAGTTTAGATTCATTTTTTTAACACAATTCCAAATTTTGGCCTCCTTGCAGCTTCTGAGGTCCAGTTTCCGAATGCTTGTCATACATCTCAGGATGTATTGAGCTGCAATTCTTTTTCTTTCCCCTCCTTGTTACTGTCCTCTGCTGCTTCCTTTTTCTTTCATTGTCCCAGCAATCCAGTGTATTCTTTTCCCCCTCATCTCACCCACACTGTGTTTCCTCCTACAGTCTCCCTGCATTAATCTGCACATAATTTTCTTTTTTGGATGCTCCTTATTTCAGGGCTTGCAGTCTCATTCTCTCACACCTGTCCTGCCCCGGCCTTCTGTGCCTTCATGGGTGTTTGCTCTCCTCTGTTGTGCAGTTTCCCACAAACAATGACCCTTAATTTGTTACAGTCTCTCACCAGCCACTCCCATATTCCGATTCACGTTCCTCTCTACCATCTCTGTTTCTCATCTGTATTTCCTAATAGCAGGTTTGCTTTCATTGAACCTTGAGGGAAGTAGCATCACATTGTTGAAAGGTGTGTGTGGTCTCAAACCCAACTAAAAACAAGGACAGACTCCAGCCAGCCTGAACAAAATGTTCACAGAAAAGCTGTAAGTTTGTGATAAGCTAAATATTTACAGAGGCTGGTGAAGGAAGTGTAAATGTCTGCATGCCTTGCATAACCAGAAACATACATTTGGATTAGGTTTTTTTTGAGTGTCAGTTAAGTGGATGAAAATAGGTTTTGTCATAATAGACATATGGATTCCTTCCCAGCTATTTCCAAAAGGGTTCTTGTCCCAGCCTCTCAGTAACCTCGTTTGTAAAATGGGGGAACAATACCTGCTGCCTTCGTATGGTTTTGCTTAATAATTGGGTCTTTGAAGCATGGTCTTTTGGCTTCCATCCCAGTGCACCTGTGCCTTGATGAAAGGGTATTTGATGGGGCTGTTTGTCTCTGTCTCTCAAATTGCTGATACGTTGGTCAGACACTTTCCCAGCTGGGGAGCCATATGTCACAATTGCTTATGTTCGGTGGCTTTGATTAGGCATTTTTCTTTCAATTAAATGAAAATTGTCAGATTTTAAACAGAAGTATTAAGAGTGTCCATTTTCTGATAAAAGGTGAAGTGTCTGTAGGAGCTATGGAGTAACCAACAAGTACAAGTTTATGTAAAATGGGTACAAGATTTGAGACCCAGCAGTACTTTTGAGATACATAACTTTTGATAATAGCATGGAATTACATACCTATAACAAGTGCTATAATGAAATTTTATAGATTAGCAAATTATTACATTTCTTTTTCTTTTTCAGAAGATGGAAACAAACTATTTGTTAACTTTTTTTACTCTTCAAGGTATGAGTTGTTTTACATGCAAATCATAGTGTAGCATTTATTTTCAAGTGTCTGTTCTTTCCTGTACAGATGTTTTTTACACAAAGATGTTTAGAACATGTTCTCCTGTTAATTTGGGGGTACGAAAGTATTGAAAACTGTTGGTACACAGATGCAATCCATCACTGTAAATTTGTAGCAGAGAATGTAATATTAGCATTTTTTTTCCCAGTCTTCAGACGCATTTTTAAATTATTCCTGCTATATTGTTCTCAGTATGGGAGTATTGATAAGTGCAGATACCTGAAGCAATCTTCCATCCCTTTTCACAAGAGAAAAAAGTTTAGATGAAAGCATTTTGCAGCATAGACAGCATTTAGATATATGTAGAAATATGAATCAGTATTTCATCAGTAGAAAGTATATATAGGCACCTTTTATAGAAAAGTGTCTACTGCTTACTGGGTTTTTTTTCTATTAACATTAGTAAAAAAATCAGCTGTCAACCATGCTGAGTAAATGCTTCCTACTTAAGAGAGAACTTTGCATTATTTTTACTTTTAAGTAGAGAAACGTCCATAATGCTTGGTTGCTAACTGACAGGTGAACAAGGATTATTAAAGACCAGGACTATAGTTTCATAGAATTTTCAGGTGCAGTTATTTAATTTAGAATTGTACTTATCATGTCTACTTGATACAAGCCACGTAATTTTATTATACATATACACCTTTATACACAATTTTTATTTGCATCCAGAAAGAAAATGTCATTAGGGAAAATAATTTCATATCAGCTACTTTTGCATGTCTCCCTAGCCTGTAAGTGGTATTTGACTAGTGTGGAAAATCTGATAATGAATCAAAGTTTGAATTAAAAATCTACCCCATAGAATGAGTAGCAAGGCTTAAATGATGGAAACTAAATTGCTGAGGTTTGTCTTGTATGTAGTACAGTCAACTTATTTTGCATTTCTGTGACATCTCTATGGAATCTAAAAACTCTTAGGTTTCTTACAGAAAAAGCTATGAAGAACTGAGTTTTAACTACATCTTTCCCTAATCCTTGATAAATTGGATTTTGTATTGCATTCAGGGCACTTCGTTTTAGAAGATTTAACGAGGACCTTCACCATAATGTCAAATTCTGAACAAATGGGCTCATGAACAAACTTACTGGATAGCTGGTAAGTGAATGCTTCTTAATGTCACAATTTGATTAAGGAGGAAAAAAATCTTGGATTTGAGTGTAGCACACTAGTATGGGTCCTGTTTGGACACCAGAATCGTAAAATCTGCATGAAAGAGGCAGCTTCAGTGATTCAGCTTGTGGCAACAGTTGCTGCTTATCCATTACTGTTGGCTGTACCTGCCTGTGGTGAATTGCTTCAGGTGGAATTATTTTTAAGTCTAACCCCAAGAAGGTAAATACATGACTTGACTAAAAATGACCACTGGGCCAAAAAACTCTGCACAGTTTAAAACAGTAAAGAAGGAGATATTAAAAATATCCCAAACATCAGATGTGTGGGAACTCTGGAACCTCACGCTCTGGCACATGTTTGTTCCACGTGTCTGTCAGATCTGAATGTGTTTTTCTTATGACATGTCAGTAGGACATGTCATTTAAGTGTTGATTTGGGGGAAATAAACATTTGAAAGTGAACAGGCTTGCCACCTGCTGAAGTATGTTTGAATGACTGCTGTTACTGCTGTTCTGTTTTCCTAAATTTCAACAAGAAAACTAGCTAGAAGTCTTCAGGAGTTAAATCTGTCAGCTTTTGATACAAAGGAAATTTTGAAGGGCTGGAGCACTGCCAGCAGTGGGGGTGGAAGCACAGTTGCAGAACAAAAATCAGAAATAAATACAGATTTACCTTGCTCTTTAATTTACATTCTTGCCATATTTTAGAACGCAAAGCAGAATAGCGGTACCTTAAGGCCACTGCTAGAAAAAAAAAAAAAAATTTAAAAGGTAGTGGATGTATGTAATCTGCTTTCCTCACTACATCCAGTGAAAGTCAGAATCAAGGCAGAACTGAGAGTGCAAGGCAAAGATAGCACAGCTGTGGCTGTGCATCCTCAACAGGGGGACCAGGCTAGAGTCTGTCCTGCATACTGCACTTGCCATCAGTTCATTACATTTGTAGGACTGGTGGTAATCCTCACCATTCTCAAAACTCTTGGTGTCTGGTGCATGGTTATAAATTAATAATGCTTTGGGTATCATATCTTTGTTTCTGCAACTGCTGCTAATGAAGTTCTCTGTGTGCAGATTTTATTTAAATTCTACTTTTCTTTTGATCTTACTGTTAGTATTTGAAGTTGACTGATATTTATCACTGCTCTCACTACCTGCCCTAGTTTCCCTGGTGCATACCCCATGGCCTTCTTGCTTAATGCTGAACTGACAAAGATGCTGGCAAATATATCATAGGCAAGCTGATTAAGTCAGACTAATGACTTAGGCTGGGTTCTGAACTGAAAGCTTTTGCCATTTTGGTTGAGGTATTTTTTGTTTTGATTTTCTTAGGGAGGGGTAAGGGGTGTTACACCCAAGAAAAACAGTATGGAAGCAGCTACTAAGCTAGCATAGCTAGTCTGGCAAAGTTAGCTTAATATTTGGTAAGCATTCAATGATACACCATGGAAGCCTTGAGCAAGCTAAATGAGTATTTTAATTCATGGTTTTCAGTGTATTCCTCCTACAGTTACGTTACTGATTTTAAAAGTGGCCATATTTTATTGTCAGGATCATTTAAAAAGAAATAGTGCTCATTTCAGTATAAATGAAAGGGAAGTGTTACTGCAAGACAAATTTGTGATGAGTGTTCTTCTGTTGGTACAGATGGCATCTGTGTATTTTTATCACTATAAATCACTCACAGTTGGAGTCATACTCAGTCCAATATCTTGCTTTATGTTTATTAAAATTATCACAGTTTTAGATATGATATTAATCACTCAGTTCTTCAGAAACATTTGGATTGGTAGATGAAAAAAACATATTTATTTTGATAAAGCAAATGATATAATTATTTTCCACATATTCATAAATTTACAAATTGTAAACAAACTATATTGCAAAGCAGTAAATTAGTAAACTGAAATACTGATTTGTAAGTTTGTATTGCAACTGTGTGACTTGGGACTTCAAACAGTACCAGTAAATGCACTGGGGATAGTTACCTATATTTAAATACAAACTGCATTTTTATATTTTTTCCCCAAAGTCCGTCTGTTGGTAAGACTCCTCAAAAAGTCTTGAATTTGTTTTTTATAGTGTGATGACTGTAGTTGCATTCCAGCTGTGAATTAGTAATAGGCTGCAGCTTAGAGGGGAGGGCAGAAAGATTTCAATGACTAGGTTTTCAACTAGAAGACAGCTACTTGGATCTAATAGATTTGGATCAAACTACAATTTTATTTCTCATCTTCTGGGGATTGCTGATGACTTGTTTGGCTGTTAGCACAACCAAAGCAGTTTACAAACTCTCTTGCGTTATACGTGTTACTTACGCTCCAGAGATGCCCATTCTCGGATTAGGAGTGCCTTGTCTACTCTTCCAGCGCCTGAGCCAAGCCCCACAAGCACAGAATGGGAGAGCAGAGCCGTGTTTACATCCTACTACTCTTTGCTGTATCTGGTGAGTTTGTCTAACTTGTATTATAATGTCTACGTAAAATGGGCTAAGAATCCCTGCAAATGATTTGGCAACGTTCCACAACAGTTCAACACAGCAACAGAAATGAGCTGTGGGCTGTGTTCCCCTTTGTCTTTGCAGAATGGTAGAGGGAGCTTTCCAAACTATGAGCTACAGCCCGAAGGAAAACAAAAAGAATAATTTCTGCATTCTCTCAAATGAAAACCAGTTGCCCCCTGCTTTCCATAGGGAAAGCGGGCCTGCATGTACAAAGTATGTAAAGTGATGCCAACTGGTTATATAACCTATGTGACCTGATCAAGATAGACAACTTCTTACTCAGTTACTGGTTTTTTCATAATGAATGCATTTTTCCTGTTCTGAACCTCAGCTATTACCCAGTTAAAATAACTTTTAAAGAATGGTATTCAAACTATGAAGTGTTTAGATGTAGCCAGATAATTTTTCACCAGTAATATTTATTGAAAACTGTAAGAAAATGTATGTTTCTATAGGCAGACACACCCAACCTAACCAGTTTCAAATTTGTACACACTTGCATTAGCAAATTGTAGCTTGCTTTGCTCAACTGAAGTATGAGTCATAAAGATATCAAAGAAAATATCATCCAAAATTCCACTTTAAGAGTAACACATAATTATAAAATTGGTTGACTCAAATGAACAGTTGTCTTCATAAGCAGAATTATCTTGAATGACCTTGTATCTAAATATGCCTTTACACGAAGGGCCAACACTATGTATCCCTGTTCATGTGAACCCTCGGAGCATGTCAGCAGAATTATTCAAAGGGCAGAGTTGGAAAGTCAGGACAGCTTTAGCACTGCTAACCTACTTGCGTGTAAGAATGTGGGAGGTGGGCTTTTTTGTTTCATTCTTTATTCCTGTAGTACATCTAACAAATGTACCTTGCTGTTAAATACTCTGGATATACCAGGAGAACACAACATTTGTATTCATGATATAAAACATAATTAGAAAGAGTTCCCTGTCTTCACTTGACTGGTAAAATTCAGTTGCCTCTGTAATGGTGAATGGACAAATTTTTCACTTGCATTGTTCTGATGGGAGTAATTCCATTAATTTCAGGGCAGGTACTCAATATTTACTGCCATGTCACTGAGTTCAGAATGTGCCCCCTCAGACCTGAAAACACTCACAAAAGAGTTGTGAGAAGATCACACTGCCAAAGATTGTGATGGGGAGAAGGGAATATTTCAGAAAGTAATTTGTATACTCTATTTTATAAATTCCTACTTGCACATACATATATTTATACTTACATATTTACACATCATAGAAAAAAGGACATCAAAAGTCACCCAGTTCAAGGCACTGCGATGCGGTGGGATCAGCTCTGCCCAGACCATGTTATGTGAGAAACCATAGTTTACTATTAGGACTTCCTGAAATGGAATTCTGCACTTTGTAATAAAGCGCAGGGAGTAGATAGAAATGTTTTAGTTTGAGAACCTGAAATTCATAACAGAACTGGAGAGAAAAAAAGATGATCCCATATACATACATTTACCTATTGGCTAAGAATCTTCACTGTCTTACCATGATAATGATGGCCCTACTACGCTTACCAGCTGGCATACCCAAATAACAGGGGGGGTGGGGTAGAAATGGCTTATAACACTTTACATATTGAGATGTTACTAATGTTTAGAATAAAGCTAGATGTGTTAAATAGACAGTATTAACCATGTTTGTAAACAGAAATGAATGTAATTAAGAGATAATTGGATATATTTGTAATTAAGTAACATTCTCTAGTGAAATTACATGCGTTATACTTCCTATATGGGTTCAAATGTCATTAATATTAAAATGCAAGACAGACATTCAAAAGAACACCATGCAGTTGTACGAAAGTTTAATTTTTAAAAAGGAGTTATATGATGGAGCTATTTTCCTTACAAAAACATCATGTAGTTTTGTGTATTATAACAATCCACGTAGAATTTGGAAGGAAGAGCTGCAGCTATAAGAGCACAGAATTGAGGTACTACTGTGCAACTCTTTTGGAATTTATGTGTGGAAGAATAAATATCAAACATGTCTTGTAATGCCCTTATAATCATGATTACCTCAGTAAGGTATTTTTTTGGTGTATTTCTTTACTTCCTCCTTCTTCCACTTTATCACTCAGTACAAGATATCAGTTTTTATTTCCTTGTTATATAATCTTTATTGATGTCATGATGTAATACTATTGTATGTCCCAGAAAACATTATGGGAACTCCATGCGAAAATACTGTATAATTATTTCTTGCACTTGACTATAAGTATGGAGCAAGTCTAAATCAAAAAATCATGTTTAATTCACGCACACACAAATATTACTGGACTAATAAATTAGAAGTTGTCCAATATGAGAGAGTAGAAGTTGTTTTCCCCACATCTGCAGGAATGCAATCAGAGAATTGATAAGGCAGATCGTGCAATTTTTCTCCCAAATTTTCTAAGATTGCTACTGCAAGATTTCTGCCATCTGTAACTCATTTTAGTGAGACCAGCTGTTCTTGTGTTATTTTGGCCACATCCATTTCATAATTGCAGAATTCATCTTTTAGGCTTGGATCTGATCCAAAATAAAATTTGTAAAGCAAAAATAAAATAACAGAATGAAACACCAGATCCTACCCTACTTGTCCTTCTCCACTTTGAATGCAGTAGCTCTTATACTTCATATTCTGGCTCATCTGTAAATGTGAGAGCAAATACAAAAATACTATCAGAACCACTTTTTAACTCTGTTGTTATGGTATGTATATATATAGCAACAGGCTATACAATAAGATATAAAAAATAGTTTATTAGGTATTATTTAAGCAATGTTTTATAAATCTCTTAGACATCCTGTAAGAAAGAGATATTTAATATATGGGATGACAGAGATATTTAATATACAGGATAAAAACTTTTCAACATTATTACAATGATTTAAAAATTCTTCTTGAGCATTTGTTGGCTTGAATAAAAGCATCAGGTAAAAATATCTTTGTCAAGAAGATAGCAGTTTAGATGTTTGATGTCAGAAAAACATAATGTACCAGGTATGAAACGGTTATTAAAGTCTACCTGTGAAGTACATCAAAGTATATAATAACAATTAAACTTTCATATACTCCACTATTCTGTTTAATTCAAATTTTTTTTCTATAAAGACTTTTCTCTCTACAGGTAATATGTACTAAAGATTGTCCTAGTTATTTATCTGGACCCAGTACTTTAGAGTAATACCTATAATAATCTGTTGTTTGGTAGGATTATAACCAAATTCCAGTACTTGTATTTGTGCGCATAGGCTTAGCTGCTTGAATGCTGTGACTCACTCCATTGGTAGGTGAGTACCATCTTTCTTCCTACATCTTGTTGGTGGTTTTGGCAAGTATTTTCAAATGCAAATGCCTGACATTAACTAACTGGCCTGATCTTCAGACGTAGTGGCTTGAAATCCATGTTGCATTAGGGAGTATTCAGTAGTTTTGAATGTCATGTTACTGGCTTGTAATATTATATAGTTACCATATTTTGTACTGAAGCTCAAAAATATAACCTGTGTGCATTTAATTTCTTTGACATTACCTACTGAAGAAAGGGAATATATCAGATTGAATAGTTAATCCAGGGACTGGTTTATGTTTTTGATAATGCAACTTGTTCTGCAGTGGCTATGGACAGGTTACAGCATGCCTATAATTATATATCATATAAACACATTACAGAAGTAGTTTCTATAGGCACAGTTCCAGGAACAATCTGGGTTTGTTCTAAATAACAAATATAACACCACTGCAAAGTGTGGGAAACAGTGCATAACATCCAGTAAAAATGCTCGTGCTGGTAGGACTATCATTTGGCTGTTATGCACAGAAGAATACAGGGAAAAAATAATTAATTGGCAATTGTTAGGAAGCGGTTGGAAGTAATTGTTTTGCTAAATTAGTAGTCTTGAAGATAAGACCAAGTTCACTAGAAAAATCCTTACTGTCACTATTTGGCAAGAATATATGAAGGGGAGGTTAATCAACTGCTGTTTAAAGTAATTGAAAAAAGACTTTTTTTGAGAAGGCATCTCCTTCCTACCAGTCATTATTCCTTGCCTAAGTGCCAGATGCTGAACTAGTTGATGTTTCAAGTATATCAAAAGGGGGTGATGGACATGTTTGCAGAATACGCAGAAGGATTTTTGGTTGATTACTTGGACCAATCTGGGAGATACTTGCAACTCTTTGTGACTAAATTCTTTTACTTATTATTCTGAGAGTGAATTTTCTCTATGGCAAGGTGGCTCCTGGAATTTAGATGTTAGCTTCTGTTATATCTCTGCATTTGAGATATATCATTGCATGTTGCAATTAAAAAAAAAAAAAAAAAAAAAGTGTTTTCTTCCAGTGATTCTTGCTATTACTGGGTTTATCCTTACAAAATATAGTTGGAACATACTGGATACCTTCCTTTTCCAAGAACTCTTCATAATAGTCTTAAGAAGGATTTCCTAACCAGTAATAAGGGTATCACTGGTGGGTTTTGTGCTTACTGAAAAACATACAAAACCTCACAACAAAAGAAATAAGCTCCAAATAACTAGCTATACATATGCCGTAAGAAATTGAAAATGCACAAGGAAAAGAATGTATCATGCTGTCAGCTTGGTTGTAACAGGAACAGCACTTGTTGCTTGTGGGTGTAGTTCCAGGTGGACTGTGCTGACCCTTTCCTATCAGCCACACAGCTCGGGCAGAGCTTGAAAGGCTCCAGCATGGTGTCAATGCTTGGTGCCCAGAAAGCACTTCAGAGCAGATACAAAACCTGCAGCAGGAACTGCTGAGGTCCAATTCATCCTATTTAGATGTTGCTATTTAGAACAACTATTTCAAAACTCGACCTTTTTTTTTTTTTTTTTTCCCCCCCTTTCTAGAACATGAACTATGGCAAAAGTGATCAAATGTATTGATTTCCATTTCTGTCATCTTTATCATTTTAGAGTTTTACTCAAAAGGTCTGGGGGATAGGGTTTAAAACACCCATTTATAGAAGGACAGTTTATTTTGTAATTACCATACTACAGGAGAAAGGATTGTATATATCTAATCCAGTTTCTTATGTGGGAAAGGAAAATGGTGTAAAAATCAGAAAATGAAAGTCAAGATTCTTACTCTGGGTCTGCAGCTACAATATTATATTTTGTGATGAATCACTTAACATCCCTTTACATAGTCTGCCTCCTGTAATATGGCACAAAATGACAATTTCATGAATATGTACTTACTAAAAAGAAAAAAAAATCACATCTTTATAAGGATACATAGATGCAGTACAATGGCAGAGTATAGTTCTTTCATTTAGTGAGCAGGAACTGTGGGATTCTTTGCAAAATTCCTCTTTAAAGAAATAAATGTATCAGGATATGTTCCAAGGAAATATTTTAGACAGTACTTATGGTCTAGAACAGCATGTCTGTAACAGCTTTTAGAAGCATTGGACATGTGATCTTGGCTTGCTCTCATAATAACTTTGGTGATGACGCTTATCATTCTTATTACTGTTATTATTTTTGTATAGCTGATTAAATGTCATAACACTTGGAAATTAATGTTCTATTTAATTACAATAGAAGGACAGCTGTTAGGTGTAATGATGACTGCTCTTTATTTCACCGTCTTTGAAGTTTAACTCCACCCTACAAAGGACCTTCTTCCTGATTTACACCCATAATTCTCTCCGTAAAATGCTTGCACAAGATTGATGTGCATTGCCATCGATTCAAAACAACACCAAGGTTACAAATCAAAACTCTTTGAATCTGAGTCACAGTAAAACTGCCTAGTCACTTATCTTTCCCAATGCATTGGGGATAATACTAAGATAATTCTGAAATACTTATGTTTCTGCTCTAGTCTGCAATGAATGTTTGATAGCATGGTCCATTCTAGTGTTCTACTGTTATCAAACTAGAAATATTTGAATTATGAAACTAAATTACATAGAATTATTGTATTAAAATTAGCTAGATTACTTCTGTGATGTTATTTTATTTAGTATTTTTTCTGTATTTTCTATATAAATTCCTTTAGGTAATTTTTGTCAGCTCACTTACTTTCCCTTTGCATTGTATTTTGCTCGGTCACTGGCCCAAGTAATACTGACAAAGCTACTTCAAATTCAAGAATTGTTTTCAAATTTTGTTCATATTTTAAGAATCCCAAAACGAGGTAACTTCTTTTAAATTATAATACAAAATTGATCTCAGTGAGAGAAGTGCAGAACATAGGAAGTAATCTGTAATTTGTAAAGTTTAGGAAAAAAGTTGAAGATTCTCAACATCAGGTGAAGAGTCTGGAGCACCAGACTGATGGGGGGGAGCTGAGGGGGGTTTAGCCTGGAGAAAAGGGGCTTGTGGAGGACCCCATTGCTCTCTCCAGCCACCTGAAAGGCGGTTTTAGTGAGGTGGGGCTGGTCTCTTCTCCGAGGTAACAAGCAATAGGACATGAGGGAATAGCCCCAGATTGTGCCAGGGGAGGGTTAGATGGGATATTAGGAAAAATTCCTTCATGGAAAGGGTGGCCAGGCAGTGGGACAGGCTGCTCAGGGATGGGGTAGCATCACCGTCCCTGGAGGTGTTTAGGAAATGTGTAGATGCGGTGCTTGGGAACATGATTCAGTGGTGGTCTTGGCAGTGCTGGGTTAGGGGTTGGACCTGGTGATCTTAAAGCTCTTTTCCAATCTAAATGATTCTGTGATTGTATGTTACTGTTTGTCTCCAAATACTGCACAGAGTGAAAACTATCATAATTACAATGATGCTGCAAGTTTGAGTTACTGTGTAAGACTGTTAGTGTATGCAACTTGTAGAGATAATGAACTCAGCATTCTGTAACATATTCTAAATTCTTGTGAAATAATTTATAAAAGTAATTATGGCACCGTGCTGACCTTTATTTTGTATATAAAGGTTTTGAATCTTAAATCTGAAATGAAACGTCATCCTCTTTCCCATTTTGAAGACAGCAAGTTGGAACAAAGCACTCTGCTTTAATACTCTGATGGGGCTCTTGCTGTTTTTTTACAACAAAATGTTAGTTCTTGGTTTTACAATCCCTTGTAGGTCACTCCCAAAGAAAGGAAAGTCACTCCCAGCAGGAAGGTAACAGCACGCGTAACCAGATAACCCATCCCCATGCAATCAGCTCTCAAACATCCTGTCTGACCTAAGGGTGCTTCGTAACCTTGATCAAACCCAAAGAGCTTCCAAGCTAAGTGTAGAGATTTTGGGATTCTTTTAAGTAGTTTTGCAACCCCTGACTAATTCTAAATGAGTGCGTTAGGGTTTTATTTATTTATTTTTATCTATTTATTTATATTTATTTAAATAAAATTTAATTTATTTATTGCCCAAAGAGCAATAGCCTACCAAGAAAGTTGATTTCTCCTTTTGGTACTCTTCCAGGTATTTCTAGAGAGAGTCTCTGTTTTGGTTTGGTGTGGGTTTTTTTAAGTGGCTATTTCTTTCCAATCATGAACTTTGTTGTCTTACGTTCTTTAACCTGTAAAAGGAAATAGCATTCTTCACTCTGTTCACCACAAACAGTTCTAGAAATAATGGTCTCAAGGGGCGACAAGGGAAATTTAACCTAAACTTGAGGAAAACACTCTGATGGTAACAGTTAAGCACTGGAATAGATTGTCCGTGGAGGTTACGCTGTTGCTAGAAAGGGACTGACAAACATTAAGAAGCATTTAGGTGTAGCTGATCCTGCCTGGGCACAAGATAATGTATGAAATGACCTCTTAAGGTCCCTTCCATTGTCAATGAATCAAGAAAAGAAGGGAATGTGCCACATTCCTTTTCCACCTCAGCAGAGGCTGACTTAGATTCCTTTCCTTTCCTTGTCAAGGCAGAAGTTATGACCCTGATATGCTTTTATTCTGGTGGTTTATTAGTTTATTACCTATTCAGTTTATGTGGCTTAGAGAAGCAGGTTTTGCAATTGTATGCAACAAAGATAATCATGGTGCTTTGTAGTTCTTTTTCACTCTTCTGAGACTGACAAAGGATCTTTACAATATGAATTAAATTATAACTGTCATTCTTACAGTCTTGAACTGTCATATCCATGAAAAATATGCCAAGAAGTCTAAGTCCACACAGAAGTGTTACAGGAACAGAGACGAGTTTTGCATTCTCAAAATCCTGTCCCTCAAAACTCAGATTAGTTGGGAAAAAAAAAACCCAAACTGTTGACTCTAGGAAGCTATACTGCATTTTTCCTTAAAGTGTATGTTGTAGACAAAGTCAGTTTGTCATTAGAATCATGAAATTCTTATCTCTGAAGCCAGGACAGTTTTTCCAGGTAGAAAGATGTTTAATTCACTGGGATGTGGGAATGGTAGCGCATTTGTCAGAGAGCACGCTCCCATGTCTGAAATCTTAGAATGAAATTCTTTGCATGTGTTTACGCATTCGGTGAAATCAGAGGTCTTTGTACGTGTTTACTGAACAGCTTTTATGAGCTATAAATACCACCACATTCTGGTAAGTTTCTAACAAACAGAACGGTCTCCTCAATCCCAATATGGTCCTGTGTCACAGCAGATTGGATAGTGCACTTCAACGATGGGAAATGCATTTAAATTTTATCCACTGGCATATATGGTTTATAAATTTAGATATGTTGTGGGTGTATAGAAGCTGATTGTATAGCATTATTCATTACGTGTCTTATATCAAGTTTTGGCTCCTCTTCCGCTCAATGATTGCACATTAGCATTCTTCTTGATCTTTGTTGCTTGAAGCTTCCTGCAGAACTGGTTTGAACTAGTCACTCCTGCTTAAAAATATTCCTTCTTCTGTTCTTGCCATTAGAAAAACGTATTATTGATAGTTGATGATTTTCCAGTACTCTTCCCAGTTCATAAAACTACAAACCGGATTCTCACAGACCAGCCACGTCTCTGAGGCAGCGTTGATGGGTGGATAGATAGGGGACTGATGGAGCATTTAGGAAAGGCTTCTGATGGTCACCTTCTGCTTTGGTCACAGGTAGAAGGTTCTCTCTGTGTCTTTCTGACTGATCAGTTGGGTTATCAGCTAACTTGCAATTAAAATAATAAGGCAATTACTAAATCAAGAGTTCTGGAAGTGATAGTCTAAATTGCACTGACCACAGAATGAGTTGTTTGTGAATTAGTAGCTTGTGGGGGAGAACAGAGTTATTCTGTCTTTACTCTCACTGTCTGCACTCTTTCTACTACACTTTATTCTAGCCATGTATTCTTTGGTGTAATATGCTTTTGTTCTACTTTGTGGATAATCTTGCTTAGAGACAGAGAAGTTGGGCTGCGAGGAATGGGGGAACATCTTTTCTGCTACAGTTAATATGGTGGTGGTGGTCATTGTGGTTGTTATTGGTTATGAAGTGAGAATTTTACCAGTAGCTTTAATGGCTGCTAAGAGTAGCTGATTAATGAAGCCAGGTATGGCTTAGACCACGCAGGCACAGAAAGACTTCATGTCTGAAACTTGCCACTTCTTATTTATCCTTCTGGTTTTACTTTAGAAAAGAATTGCAATTATCTGATCTTAAAATAATAAATCTAGTTTTTCAAATGGTATAAATTAGCACAGAAGACCAGTATCTCCCTTGCAAAGAAATAAAAATGCCTCAAGCTGATTATCTTCAATAGCCTCTCAAGTAAACACCGCTGTCACTGCAGGTATTACAAAATATCTCATGTTGCCTTTAAGATTTGATGAAAACCGGATAGTCTTAAAAGAGTCCCTTTTAACTTTTTTTAAGAGTTAAAAACTCTTTAAAAGTTAAAAACTTTTACGTTTTTAAGCCTCTTTTAATTTGGCTTAAAGCCTGAACCTGTTTATGACTGAAGATTCTAGCTTGTTCACTGGTCTAACAGCAACAGAAAGCAGGGAAGTGACCGCACTAACAAGTGTTCCAAGAGGCTTGCATCAATTCATGTAGGTCACTAAGTGAAAATGTTGCTGCTCACTTCAGCTGTCTTCATGTTAGGGCCATGCCCACACCATTGGGTACATCACTTCCTTCAGCACTGTTCAGAGTGCCAGTATGGGCAGAGCAAGGGTCCCATCACCTGCAACAGAGGTAGCTTAACATTTTGTTAATAAATTGCTTCTCTAAGATAAATGGAGGTGAAACATTTTGTCTGAAACTGAGAACGCGCTTCTGGCAGAACAAAACTACTGTTCCACACAATCCACTCCAGAAGTTGTTAACTTCTGAGGAAGTTTGTAGGAAGGGTTTCTGTTATACCATTGTTACAGGACAAAATAAGCTGAGCGTTAAAGCAGATTCTTTAGAACTGAACTAATGCAGCAATATTACATGTCACGCATAGGCTTGTTTTAATGTGTGTGTGTGTGTAGGTATGCTTGCTTTTTAGTATGTGAATACCTGACAAGTGACTCAAGTAAAGACTTTCTTGACGAACATTGTGAAGCACAAATGAAAATAGTTATAAAACAATGATGTGTGAACCAGATAGCTGAAAGCAGGGCTGGAAAGCTAAAGTATTTGCCTAGGTGTGAATAAGTTAATGTAGAAAAGAGAATCTGGTAATATTTAAATGCATGTCTGTATAATGGAAAAATATTTGGGGAAAAAGTAAATAATCTGATACGAGCATAAAAGCATCATCTATTGTAGATTGAAATAAAAGCATAAAATGTTTGTATTGTGCACATGTAAGCACATATGCCTATGTAAATCATCAGTATTCCCACAATAGGGAACCTCTTCAGAGTGCTACTGGCTTAGAAGAACCAGTATCCAGAGATGATAGGAAACTACTAATTTGTTAAGCTTCTTTAAATGGGGAAACAGAAGGCAGTGAAAGCCAAGACTCTTTAATCTCTTGTGGCTCAATGGACTTTGTTCTTACTCTGTAGCCTTACACAGAGTATGTGTGTAAAAGACCTACCTTGGAGGAAGGTGCAAAGTACAGCATTATTCATAATAAAAGAGTAATCCTCTGTATCATAATAGGTTGGGTTAAAACATCATTTACAACCTGCTGAATGTGGTTATCTAGGAGGAGGTATGTGGGGGGTTGCACTTACAGAATTAAAATTCTCATTGTTTTGTATGACGTCTTTGAATCCGATCCAGAAAGAAATTTACAGTTGAGGAGAGAGTAATTGTATTGAGACGTTAAAACTAGAAAATGCTTTCTGAGTCAGTTACAATACATACCAAAATGGTGAGTGGTATGTTATCCTACCATGTACCTACACACTTCATGAAATGTTGTTAAAGATCAAAGTATTTGACAGTCCAATATGATGTTGCAAATTCTGAAGACTAGTACTCCTCCTGGAGAATTAGAAGTAAAACCAGCACTGCTAGCTGATAGCCCAGGCTGACCGAGCCCCTGCATCTCTGCCAGGAATGCTCTCTTCACTTGCCCGATGCACACCGCTCATGCACCGATCCTCAACCATTCCTCTTTCATTTTCACAGACTCTCACTTTTCATAAATAAGGGTGAGATACTGCAGTAAAAAAAAAGAGTTGCAAAATAAATGAATGTTCTTCCTAAAGCACATTTCTAACACTGGGTACATTTTACTGGCTCCAGGGAGATTATCGGTTTTACTAGCAGGGTAGTATAGGGTTAGCTTTACCTTGGCATAATTAATTCTTGTATTCTAGTTTGGGAAGCGGGGCAAAACAGTGGCCAGCTGCTGTTTTTCCAGTGGGCACAAGGAAAGCAAGTCAGAATAGACGATTAGTGGAACCGGGTCAAAGTAAAACTGCCCTACTCAAGAAAGCCCAGCAGTTATGGTTCGAAAATGCAATCTTTCTAGTCATGACATTAAAAGTACACATTTAACTGACATGTTTTGATTTTGGCTTTTTTCCAACTTCAAATGTAAATCAAAAGTAGTTATAAAATGAAGCATAACAGCACACGCAGTCCCTATCAGTAAAAGAATCTCACTTTTCAACGAGTAAGTTAAAACTCATCAGGTGTCTGGAGGGCTTAAAAAACCCTAAAAATGTTGCCCTTCAGTGTATTCTAATGCATACCACAAATCGTACAACACAATCAGAAGACCAAATATTCATTGCTTTACATAAAGGTCCTATCTGAATTCTTTCTTGTGTTAGATAGTCTTCGCTGCAAAAAGGTTTTAAAAGATAACAAAAACTTTTATGTTTAAATGGGTTATAAAAGCCATAAAGCCTTCCAGTAAATGAAAGTTCTCATAAACAAAATTATCAAGTCCTATTTAAAAGAACTGTTTCATGTTGTTTACGCTGCCAAGTTGCTGATCATGCATAAAGTTGTTCTCTTAATAATGAGTTGGTTAGAGTAACGCCCATCATCCAAAAATGTGTTACCTTGCAGGAGATCTACATTTTAATCAGCTGATGAAACAGATGTGGGAGGATTGTCATGAGCTCTGTTTCTGAAATCCAAGAGAAGCAACTACAGATCTATGAAAAG
>JAVJGJ010000034.1:21302969-21341119 GCA_035590215.1 Microhierax caerulescens
CCCTGCCCCGAGCCGCCGCGGCCCCTGCCGTGCTTCGAGCCCGCGCCCCAGCAGCCGCAGGACAGCAACGCGGTGTGCGACCGGGTGCGGACCTACGGCCCCGGCTGCCGGCGGGTGAGCGCCGCGTCCTGCTCCTCCCGGGCGGCCTCGCCGCTGGAGTGCGCGCACGGCTACCAGCAAGTCGGCTCCGGCTGCGACCCGCTGCAACAGGTACGGCGGCTGCCGCCGCGCTCCGGCCCCGCCGCCCGGGCTGAGGCGGCGTCGAAGCCGAAGGCCGCCCCGAGCTAGAGACGGCTGCGGGGCTGCCCGGCGGGGAGCGGGGTCGGGGAGGGACGGGGGTCCCGCCTGGGGGGCGCGGGCCGCCCTGCCTGCGGCCGGGGTGTGCTTTGAAAAAGTGGTTTTACCTCAGGCTGGGCGGACGGGCACGGTCGTGGCCCTGGCGGCCTTTGAAAACACGCGGCCCCGCCACAAAACACCTGTCGGGGCGGGGGGGAACAATGGCTGTGCCGCCCCGGCGGGGGAGCGCGGACTGCGGCGGGGAGGGCCGGCCCGCGCCGCCCTGAGGGGCCCGGCCGGCCGCAGGCCACACCGGGGCTTCGCCTCGGGCGGCCTCTGTAGCCCAGAGCCGTCTTCTAATTAATCTGTTAATGGCGGGTGGGTTGTGGGCCTGCGGGGCTGCAGCCCTGGGCGCGGGTCCCGCAGCGGCTGAGGGGGGCCCGCGGCCCGGCCGGGGGGCTTGGCGCCTCGGGAGCCCCCTGTGACCCACAGCTCTTCAGGCGGGTTCTCCTTTGAACTTCCCGTTTAATTTTGAACGGATCGGTCAGGCTCGTGGCAGTTTCCAGCTCGGCGAGTCCCGGAATTTGTTTTAAAACGATTTCCAGACCCCCGCGCCGAGCTGCCGCGCTTTGCCCGCTGTCGGCGGGCGGGGGCCCGGGGCGCAGCCGCCCCCTGCGCGGCGCCTCGGCGGTGGGGCCGGGGGCGCGCCGGCAGCGCCCGCGGGGTCGGTGGTGCCAACGGCATCCGCGGCCGAGCGGGTGGGGAAGCGTTCTGCTTCGGCTTTCAGAGGCTCCGCGATGTGGTTTAGCACGTTTGCTGCTGTGTGCGTCTTCAGGGAATGGCTTGAACGTTGAGAAGTTAATATAATTCTAACAATACGTGATTGATACCTTAGCTAAATTTTAAAACTAGGAGCCTGTGGCTTAAGAACAGCTTCGACTAAAAAGGAGAATCGGAGGTGAGAATTTATTCTTAGCCATTTTTTTCTCTTACACCTCAGGCTGTCATTAGTAGAAGTGGCACTGGTATGCTGTACTCGATACCGTAATGTATATTTGTTCCAGGTTAAAGTCCTGTTTAATTTTCTTTCCTGTGGTATAAACATACTTAACTTTGAAAAAGAATAGGAATTAAGATCAATGTGAAATCTAATTTCCTTTTAAAGCCATATTGGCATAAGGGCTGCCTCCTCCTGCAGGATGGCTTCTGTTAAATTCTGGAAAGTGAGCTGCTTCACTAGCAGCTCTACATGGCTTGGCTATGACAGACTCATTGCCGCTGTGTCAAAGCTGTTAATCCCTCTCCTGCGAGAGGTAGGGCTGGAGTGTAAACACGGGTCTCACCTTCCAGATAAGTGATCTGCTCAGCTAGGTTAGATGATAGTCTGAATTGAGTTCAATTAATTAAATATTCATTAGATAAATACTGCAGTCTCAGGCTTCCTCTACTTAGATAAGATTGTGAGCAATATGATTACAGGCTCAAATGTTGTCTCTGCTCTATGAAGTATGTTTAATTCCAACTTCTGTTTTAGTCACTGAATCCATTAAGTCGTGCTGATGAAAAATAATTTCTTGCTGAAGCGTTTTGCTGGATTAAAGACAAAAGAGGGTGTAGTTCAAATGAGGCTTTGTGTGGACTGCAGTTTTAATGGTGGAGAGGGAAGGTGCTTAATAAAGATTATTAGGATGTTATTAAAGAAGAGTAACAGGGAAGTCAGTTGGGAGTAGGCAGAAGTTTCGTACTTGGTGCTGAATGGAGTTGTCAGGAGGAAGTGCTGGGAAGAGTGTAGGAAGCTTTCAAAGAGGTGATTCAGTTGTCCTTTGTGCAGATCGTGTATAGCTGCATGAACTGAATAATGTAGTGATACCTAACTCACACAGATGTTTTAATTTAACATAGAATTTTCAGTTAATGGCAGCCTAGAGGTGTAGTGTAAGCTTCTTACTGTTGATAAGGCAGAGGGGCTGTCTTTGAGCAATATGTAATGAACTTCTGCAGAGCTTTTGTAGATAAGTGATAAAAAATGTCTACATCGCTGTTGATACGCTTATTATTTAGTCGTGTGGTTGGTGTGTTCCATTGTATTTGTGCACATTTTTAATAAGCTAGAAGGAGGGAAAATTCAAAACTAGTGTGTGCAAATAGTACACATGATGGTCTGTTCTGTGGTTCAGGATTCCTTTTTTTATCCTTGACGTAGAAGCCAAATGCTACTCCCAGAAATGGCAAGTTTTGTCTGGAGTAATGCACGGCAAATTTTGCTCTTGTCTGCTTGATCTAAATGAAGAATGTTTGGAATACGTTCTCTTCCAGTATGGCTTATGTGTATGCATGCTTCCACCATGCTCATGAAAAAATAATATAGGAAATGGCACAAACAAGATGCCTGCTGTCAGTGCAGGGGGCAGAATCCCGAAAGCCTTTGTAGGCGTTGTCTACCCGTTGTGAGAAATTTTGTAAGACCTTTTCATGGCAGGGTTTGGCGCTGGGAAGCGCTGAAGGTTTTCACCTCCTGTTGCGAGAATGGTATGTCAGCCAGCTTGTAAGGTTGGTCTGTATTGTTTGAAGTATTGTTTCCAAACGTGGCTTGCCATTTCTGCATTTCAGCTGCCGAACATAATTCATAGATTTGGATTAGTTGACTTGGATTGCTTGTGATTTACAAGACAGTACCTTACAGGTAAAAGGTTTTGACAGAGATTAAATTCTCACCTTAATCGATGGTTTGGCTGAAGATGATGGAAACTTGTTGAAATAAGTTAGTGTACTGATTGGTTTTGCATAAAATTTACATGCAATAACTGGATAAATCTATCAAATGCTTGTTTTAGAATTTAAAAATCTTGAAAGACTTTTTTAGGTTTAAAGATCTTGAAGACTAGCAAAAATCATGATGTAAGTGTTGGTGTATACCTTTTGAAATGATCCTATAAACATAGACCCAGAATGACTGCTGAGGCAGTTATAAATCCCAAACCCAGTTGCGCTACTGAAATCCACAGTAGCACTGGGCTCTCCCCTTTAAAATCCCACCCCCCCCTTCTTTCAGTCAAAAACTATAACATCTCCAGAGCGCTGTAGGACATTAGAGAGTAGCCTGAGCAGTGCCCCTTGGGAATGGTGGAAACCTGAAAATAGCTCGAGGTCATCTTCCATCACAGGTACCTCCTGCAGCACACTGGCACCCTTGTGCTGCTGAAGGATGGCCCTGGTGGCCTGGGACGTGCCATCCCCCGTGCCCTGCCAGGAGCTGCCAGGGGGCGTTCAGGCTGGTGCAGAGTCACTGGGTTTCTGGCTTCTCTCTTCCTCCCAATCCAGCCTGCTTGGCTGGCGTGGGAGGAAGAGGCAAATCTGTGTTTGTAAAGGAGCGCGGGAAATGTGTCTGCACCAGAGTTCTTCAGAAATGAAAGAGTTTGGGTATCTTAAAAGTAAGTATACTGTTACCCAAGCACAACATTCTTAGGTTCTGTATAGTATTCCACATATGATTAGGCTGTCCTTTTTGAATATTACAAAAGCATATTTCAGGTTAAAATGCTGCAGTCTTCTCAGTTCTGAATGTATTCCTCTGAGAACATGTAGGTAACTAGATAAAATAATTTTACATGTTAATTTCTCTAAACAAGTCAGTGTGAGTTACGTATTCTAAAGCCCTGTGGCAGCAGGATTTAGTTCAGGCAGGTTTGTTCCAACTTTTCAGTGCATTGAAAATGTAATTTCATGCGGAATGCTCGTCTCATTTTCACGTGCTGTACAATGGTTGTCAGCTCCAAGTAGGAACAATTCCTGCTCTCCCATGGTGCTGGAATTGCCGTAGCACCAGAGCGCTCCAGGACCGACAGGCTCGGTGCAAAGCTCAGAGCTGCCTCGTCTGGGTCAGAGGAGGGACTGGGAGTCAGGGGTATGCCTGCTGTGAAACTAGTGTGAAGGAAACCAGTGTGAAGGAATGCTAGTGGGCATTCATTTTTTAAGTATTTTACTTTTTACTTCAAATTCTGTAGGTGTCAAGAGTGATGTAGGAATTGGGCTGTATGTTGTAGACCTCCATATTGTCTCCTTTCGGTTTTAATATCCCAGTACAGAGAGTTTTCTGTTGGTGTCGGGGGGGTTCCCTTCCTCGGTGGACCTACCTCAAGTACTGGGAGGAGGAGTAAGCAGCTTTCTAAATTTTCTGCAGCAGTTATAATTTTGAGATTTCTTAATTACTATGATTGCTGCTCAAACAGTTTCTTTTCTACTTTGATTTCTCTTTCCTGGTGCTGTTACGATTCACTCTTGGGAGATGGGGAAAAACGCTTCAGGCTTCTACACTTACGCAACAGTTCACAACTGGAAACCTGACCTGCTTCAGAGCTGCTCTCACCCAGCTAAGGATGTCTCCGAGACAACTGCACCAATATAAACTTCCCAAGCACTGCCCATGGGTTAAAGGAAGAAATGTTTTATTATGAAAATGGGAGTTTGTACAGTGAGGAAGAATAAATAGTGTGCTGTAAACTAACAGATTGCCCAGTCCTTTGATAAGATTCAGTGGGAATTTTGCTTGCTTGGATAAAGAACCAGATATGGAGACTTCAAGCGATGTGTATGATTTGTTATAACTGGTGGTGGTCCACAGAATGGAAGACAGTGTCCGCAATAGTTTGTAGACAGTGCTGGGAAAAAAAGAAAATCTATTTGAAAATGAACAAAACTGCTGCCACTTGAGGATTTCTGTAGCTTAAAAAGGAGGCCTATTTAATTCTTCATTCAAGGATGTGCAGATTTCCATGTGGTTATCTTTGTTCTTAAGTGTCAGTTATGGAATTTTGTGACCACTTTTTGAAACAATTGTCACTGCTTGGTGCAAATCCGCCATGGTTTGTTGGCAGTTCCTCTGCCCTTTCATTTAATTGTTTAAGCAAAATACAAGTTTTCTTCCCTTGGTGAAAGAAAAAGCCTTTAAGATGCACATCTGTTTACAGCAGCTGACCTTGATTTGTAATATGAAAGACTGTGTCTGTGGAATGGGGACATGGGATCCTTGAAGACCTAGTCCAGTATGTCAGCTTTGATTTGTATCCTATTCTGTTGGCACTTGCAGAAAATAAGGACTTACTCCTCCAGACCTGCAAAGAGGTGATGGAGAAAAAACACTCCTGGAACTGAGAGTCGTAGGTTGTGTGCTGCCACGCTGTACATGGGCTATTTCCTTCGGGGTGGAGAGGCCCTGGCTTTAAAACACTTGTGGGGCATTTTGGCCAGTGGTTCTCAGTAAGTTTATAGCTGATGACCATATTCAGATTACTTTGGGAATCCACGTAAGCCTGAACTCTTGAGCATAAAAGGTTTTAGAGATTGAAGCACAGTAATCACTGAATCTTGGCTTATTTTCTTCCATGCAGGGTACTGTTCGAAGGATTATTATTGAGAATCCTGATCAGGTAGGAAAACTGTTTAGTGCTGGAGTTCTGCTTGTGTAACTCTTCCTCCCTTACCCTGATTTGGTAAAAGTGCTCAGCTGCTTCCATCTGTGGATGCTGAATATTTTGAAATCACATGGCCCATATCACTGATGGTAAGAGATGGAATTATTAGATGAAATTATTAGATGAAATTTTCAATCCTATGGAATTGCCAGTCAGGCTTCCCACCTCTCAGCTGTTAAAGTCTCTGTTCTATCCTTCAGTCATACTGCTAGCACAGATTGATTTCTGTTTATGCTTCCATCTAGACTATTTGAAATAGTCACTTTGTTTCCAAATACATACACTCAAATGTACGTATCTCAGCTAATTACCTCAAAGTATATGTGTCTTCAAATTATAAAAATACCTTATATTTTTTTAGTCAAAATTACACTGATTTTGAATTTGCTGCTTGACAACATTTATGAATGTTTTTATTAAAATGTTTTACAGGAGCCATTATCCCCATTTCTTAGAGGGGGGAACTTCTTTCCTGGAAATAATGTTATCTATGAAAAGACAA
Organism: Microhierax caerulescens; assembly: GCA_035590215.1. Classification (NCBI taxonomy): domain Eukaryota; kingdom Metazoa; phylum Chordata; class Aves; order Falconiformes; family Falconidae; genus Microhierax; species Microhierax caerulescens. The sequence goes on from JAVJGJ010000034.1 coordinate 21,309,219, forward strand.
TAAGAAAATATGAGCTATTAAATCCTCACCAAGTAAGTTAGTTGTTTATATTACCTACTGCAAAAGAAAACTGAGATGGTAGTAGAAAATTAATGTTTCTCGTTTTTTTTTTTTTTTTGGGGTGGGGCTGGGGGTGGGACTTGTTTGTCAAACAAGTCAAATTGTCAACCTGAGAATTGCCTTGTTGAGGTACAGGGGACATTCTCAAAGTAATGAAACAGTCTCTGTAAGGAAAGCAGAACTTGGAACATTCGCTATGTTTTTACTAAAAATGTTTTTCAGACCAACATTGAAAACTGTTGTGCTGTATCACGAGCATGGTCAGTCTTTATCTGAATACTCATTATTAGTTTCTTGCAGTAGCTCTACAACAAAATGACCAATATAAATTTTTACAAACACTGAATTGAAAAATTATTTCTTTTCCCCTCATTCTTGAAAAAATACATTTGACAAACCTGTCTGAAATTTCATCTTGGAATGGTGTTCTGTCAATAACAAAAATATTACTTTTTTATTGCTCTGAAACATTTGTTTTCAACAGGAAAAACATTGAAATGAAGGGTATTTCAGGCTGATTTCTCTTGACTGGCTTTGGTTTTGTTTTTTAGAACTGAAGGTTTTATGCTGTTCTGGATTTTAGATAAATCAGTTGTAATACCCATTCTCTGGAGTGGAAAGGGGAAAAAAAGTAGTCATTATGAGTAATAGCTTTTTCCCCACAGATGGTGTAAAAAAAAAAAAAAAAAGTGTAGAATCTAGTCCTGGAAACCATATTTCTTTGTGCTTTGTTACCCTGGGTATATCTAGATTTAAGTCAAATCAGGAGTGCAAGTTTTGAAGAATGTGATTTTTACACTGCATCGTGGTCTGGGGCCATGCAAACTAGATTTCTTTCAGGTGAAATTAAAATGTGTTGACAGGGGGCACCCCCTGTGCTGTGACTGCTAACGGGTGCGCAGCCCTTTCAAAACCTGCTGTAAAACCTCCTCAGATCTGTAGCATGTCAGTGTTGAAGGATTTGCATGTATATACTTTGAAGCAGGATATGTGGGGTTTTGTAAAAGCCATGATCTAGACAAACGAGTTTGCTGTAATTTTCAGTGTTTTGACTGGAACACAGATTAGTTTCTAGTTTATTGTTTTGGTCAGTGTATTGTAAACAGCACTTTTCTCAGATGAGGGGAACAAGACAGGTGTCCCTTATGTACTGTACGCTCTGACTGGAATTGCTGAAAGCATTTATAGAGGAAATGTCTTCAGCCATTTCTCATGCCAATTTTTTTTTTTCTGAAATGATGAAAACGCAGTAAGTAGTTCAACTGGTGCTCCTTTTTAATCTCTACAATACTTCATGAAACAAGAGATACGTGATTTAAGTTAAATACTGGAGGTTCCCATTGCTTGAGTATGTTAGGAGTAACAACATAATGAAAAATACAACTCAGGAAAGGTGCTTCTTCTGTGCTTTTCATGTGCAGCTACTCAAATTTGAGGAGTTGGTGAATCATGACCTTTAAGTAGGAAGTGTGAGGCAAACTCATGTTCAATTAAAAAAAAGCAATTTTATTAGGATTATTAAAGTATCTGAAACTGTCACCAGTCTTTCCAAGTAAAACCACATTTCATTCATTTATATAGTCATATTAAGCTTCTATCTCATTAAGATGTGTCTAGCAGCTTGAAAAAATCCATTCTTGTTTCTAGGAGAAGCAGTATCAGTTTTCCCACCAGTGTCAGATTCCCCAGGCAGCCGATCAATGCCATGTGGCCCAGCCCTGCCAGCGCTCCGAGCAGTCCCTGGTCACTCACCAGTGCCAACAGACACAGACCAGCAGCCCTTGTGAAATAATTCCAGTCTCTGTGAGCGATGACTGCAGAGGAAACACAGTGAGGAGGGTAACAGTTCAAACCTGTGAACCGGTAAGAATCATTTTCTGAATGCTTTACTATTCAGAGTGTGAATAATACACAGGCACATAAATTTGCTAATCTCCAGTCTCAAAAGTTTTTGTTTAAACTCAGAGTAATTAAGCACCATTGTAAAGTAAACAGTAGAGTTTGTCTGTTGTAGGCAACTTCTTCGTATACAGTGATTGCAGATTGTCTAGGACTGTCCAAGACTTTGTCACGTGCTGTTAAGGAAAGAAACAAAGAAAAAGCTGGTTTAGATGTTGTATCCTGTTTCTAGCTGGCACTGACCTGTGCTTAGGTGTACTGACTGATCATCCTTCTGTTATCTTTTAAATGTTTAAAAGTCTTGCTGGTTTGTTTGTTTTCTTTGTCTGGGAGTGTTGCCCCTTGGCTGAGTCAGCGTCCCTGTCAGCTGTCATACAGATCAGTAATGTAAGGCCTGTGCCTGTAGCTCTGGAGAGACGATACGTAAATCCGTAACTCTACATCCGGCACTTCAGGATTGCTTCCTACCTAAACTGTTCAGTAAGGACTTCAGATATATTTCAGTTTGGTGTAGAAGTGTTTGACACAGGTTCACTGGAAGCACAAAACTAGCTTCCTTTGCCCTGCATGTTACAGCAGCTTGCAAGTTCGGGAGTTTCTAAGGGGTGCAGGCAGCTTGCTGTCCGTGCGTAGTTAGCGTGGCCGGCCTTCCTGGGCATCCGCGCAGTGCGCAGGGCAGACACGCCTGGTGACAGCACTGTTAGACCTACGCGGAACCTTCCGGAGACAGACACTCCCGTAAAGCAACTCGGGTACACTGGGCTTGGGTTGCGGCTGGAATTCTTCTGTTGTTCACAAACATAAACGTTTGAACTGTGGCAATGCAAATACCATCTTTGCAGCGGGGAATCCTGCACCAGCTGGTTTTATCTGGGTGCTGCCCACAGGTGGTTTATCCACCACAGCTACGGAAGCACATTTATGAGATATCCCAATTCTCAACAGTTTCCATGTTAACATAATGGTGAAGATGCTGCAGGAGATACTACTTTGTGTAATTCTTGTTGCTGTAAAAGAAGTAATTTCTGTATAGTTTACTGCAAGCCAGAAGACATGAAAGACTCCGATACCAAGGAAAAGAAAAACAAATTGCAAATTAGTAAGAGCAAACAAAACCAAATCTATCATATTTGTGGCACTTTCATATTCAGCTTTCATCCCAAAGAAGGGAACTCAATTGTGACCTTCTTGCGTATCTTCTGCTAGGTGAACTGCTCTCAGGAAAATGGTGACCAGCTGGACTGCCGCTACTTCGGGGAGCTCCTTGCTGAAGTGAACCGCAAAACCAACGACTTGCACAGTTGTTTACTACAGCATGTGGAGAAGATAGGAAGGTACTGGCATTGTATCTGTTCTGTTGTTTTTGTATTCCAGAAATGCTAGCAGTGCACAGTTGAGAGGACAGTACTGTTGGCAAGTTGTTTTTGTTTTCTTGCCTAACAACTAGAATTGACTGTGTATTTTACACATCATCTAATTTGCTGAGTAACTCGGGGCATAAATTTGCAGTAAGCCAAGTAAATTCAAATTGTTTAGACCAATATGCATTAAGAGTTATGTATCCCATGCCTGTCCACACATAGAGCAAACCAGTGCACTTACAGCATGCACTGATGTGTGTTTAATGATACAATTCTATTATGTCCCAAAGAAACAACCCAAATGTCCCCAAAACCCCAATGTTCCTTTGTTCTGTCACGGCGCTGTGTTACGTCATGTCATGGAGTAAGAGATGGCCGCTGTAAGGCATAAAGCTCAGTATTAACACGCAAATTAACGTTAAGCACGTATTCTGCAGAGCCCTATGGACTGTCTTTGAAAAGAAAAGCGGATTCACAGCAGCCAGTAATCTGAGTCCTCACAATGTCCTCCCCCTTCCCTCACAACCACCGTTCCTTCGTGCTTCCCCCCTCACTGCCAGGCTCATTTGGTGCTTTCTGAGGTCACTGAAATAGGAAAAGTGGTCCCATAGCAGGGGAAAAGTGGAATTTAAGCATCACAAAAAACCTGATGCTGCAAAGTAAACACTTCAGGCATGTCAATATATTGCAGCATAGTTCTGGGTAAACCATTACCCAGCCTATTAAGAATGTAATTGGGTTAACCAAACATAATTGGGTTAACTGCCCAAAGAAATGGAGGTAGTTAGCCTGTGTTACCGTACTGCTGTTAGTGTTCCGGTCTCCTCAGAGATTTCTGCAGAGTCGTATTTAATAGTGCATGTTGCCTGGCACCTTAAAAGGAAGGTAACAGCTCGTAATCTGATAATCTTCTTAAGAGTTGTGAATGTGGGTATGAATTCTTCAAGTTCTCCAGGAGCTTTGTGTTAACTGGTCCCTTGGACTTTTGTCTGTTTTACAGGAACAATGACATCGAGTTTACGTGTCAGGTAAGCATCAGGCGTGCTCTCAGCAAGCCCTTCCCTTACATGCAGTGTTAATGTGTGGCTCTTCAAGCAAATTAACCAACCCAGTTGAAATGAGGGATGCAGTTCTTTGTTAGTTAAAGATTCCTGCTTGTTAATAACACTCAAGAGACTGAAACCTACTGCTATGCATGTATTTGCAGATGTGGTAATATTGAAAGAAAACTTGAATCATTTGCATTATTCCAGTACAAGAGTCAGATTTTGGAAGTCTTTCCTGTCGTGCCTGTAATGGTTTCAGTGTAAGCCAAACACCACTACATATATTTTACATGTATTTACTGGCTCTTGCCAGTAAAGCTGCTGTTCAGCCACGTGTGCTCCCAAGAAGTGAAGCATATTGCCTCTCGCAGAAAGGAGAGGAATGTAAGCCGAGAGAACAGACTTCCCAAGTCTCCAGAAAGCTCACTTCTGTGAATCAGGCCGTGACAGAATGATCAGCACCTCTGATCTTTAAAGGCATGGGGTGTATACGGCAGAAATACTTGTCTAGGATTAAACTACATGAAGCAATGCCACTTAATCACTGGCAGTATCTCCTGTGATGGGTTGGTCATCTTTTGTTTATTGACAGTCTGTTCACTGTTTAGAAACAGGAGGTTTGCTCTGCACATAAAGTGCTGGGCGTTCTGTTTTAGCATCAGCTATTACTTCTTGAGAGGATTGTTTTGAATACTGCTTTTAAAATAAATGTTAAACCTAATGATTTGAATATATGCCTCGTATCACTTCATCTCAGTTTTTATATGCCACACATATAAAGACTTTGGAAATCTTCTGGATACACTTTGATCTATTTTCATTCTTACTTGCCTCATACTAAACATGTTTCTCATAGCAGAACTGTGTAATTAATGAAGAAACCACATTATGATCCGCCAGACAAAATTCTTAATCAAGATGTCTCCCCTTTCCTCTCTTCTTTACTTAGACTGAAGATGTTGAAGATCTAATTCCCAAAGGACTGTCTGAGGCAACAAAGCAGCAGATTCGTTATCTCCTCCAGGTACGTGAGCGGGGTGGAGGGCATGTGGGAGCCTACAGTAACTCGAAGCAGAAGTTGGCCTACGTGTACCAGGGACTTTATATGTAACGTACTTCACTCCATATTATGCTTACTCCTTTTTTTCTAGTGTAAGTGGTATGGAATCAAGACAGGTGGCTTCAAGTGACATGCTGTGGCAGTTGGTTCCACACTACTTGTGTATTTTAAACTGAGCTTTATGGGTGTTTTTTTGTGGGTTTGTTTTGCTGGAAATCATCTTGGGTTTAGGTTACAGAACACAGAACTTCCACCTTTTTACTTGTGTGTGTTGCCTGTTACTGCTTTACTTCAAAAGCTCGAGGCAAGCAGTAGGCGATTCACTGAGTGTTGAACGGGGTACCAGGTGCCAGCTACATACAATGGTTCTAACTTGGTGGGTCTCACCTTTTGCAAATGTTCTGGTTAAAAACCTGGGACACAGCGCAAAGTTCTGAGGTGTGCTCATGACATTCGGTAACAAACCCTAATAACCAGTCCTGGTGTGGTTGCACTGCTGCTTCTGGTCTCGCTCGTTAGCTCCCTCACCTCAACCTGCCCTCTCAGCCACCAGCCACTTGGGTTTGGCTGTAAGACAGGAATGGAAGGTTTGGATAATGGTTCTTTATTTAGTTCCTTCCTAGCACTGTATGTTCTCTGCAGTGTGATCTATACAAAAATGCGTGGCCTCTTTATGAAGTGCTTTGAAGACAGCTGATCGTAATTGGCCCCTGCCTTTACAAAACAAGAAAACCAGTGCTGTAGCTTGGATCCCACTGTCTAATTACTCAGGAGTATTCATTTTCATTTTTTCCTCTCTTAGATGAGAGTGACATCAGATAAATCTTTGAGACTTGTGCTTTCCACTTTCAAAAATCTACGTGAAGAGCTTCGCCACTTGCAGGATGACTTGGGGGTAAGCCGTATTTTTCAGTTCTTTTGGCCTTGTCTGCTTTTTACCTGTCGGTAGGAAAGCTGTTACGGTAAAATTTACATTGTGAATCCAGGCTTCAGTTGCTTTAGTGAGAGTGACTAGTTTATTAACGGACTTGCAAGACGCATACAGTGGGTGAGGTTCATTTTCAAGTGCTCGATTTGTTGAAGCCTAAAAACCCGAGTGCTTGCAAAGGAAGGACCCTGCCGAGTGAGACTCGGTTCAGGCTCTGAATTGGTATGTACAGCGCGTACATACTGTGCCTCGTGCGGATGTATGGGCTGGGGTTCTGCTTTCCGCGTGGACATAACACCAAGTGCCTATTTACTAGTGCTGGTCCAGGAATCGGGAGCCCTTGGTTCCATTCACTCCTGCCGGTTGTATTTCCCGCTCCGTAGGAAGCCTGTTGTCAGCTGGTGGCTGTAACAACCCCGCTGGTTCTCCCAGGGTCCAGGCATCCGTTTGGAAGCTGGAGCTCTGTGGCTGCTGATGCGAACTGTAGCTAATTACCGCTGGGAAAGCAGAAACATCGCCCACAGCAGCCCGAGTACTGGGCACCGCTGGATACTCCACGGCATGCTCTTGCACAATGCAAAGTTTAGGGCGGGGAGGGAGGTTTAACTGCTGCCTTTAAGACAGAACAAGGAGCCTGTGCAGTGCAGTGGTCTCAGCTTTGGAGTTTTTGTTGGGTTCTCATTAGTAACTACAAGTAATTTTGTCTGGGACAGACAGAAAGGGCAGTGTCCAGGATCCCAGTGCTTCCCACACAAACCAAAGCCACAGATACTACACCAAAGCCACAGATACTACAGTGACAGGCAGCTGTATGCTACGTAGTTAAAAACCCCTACGTTTCAAGAAAACTGTGTTTTTTCTCTGTTCTAAAACATCACTTTACTAATTAGTATGATGCACTGTGAACACAAGAAAAGTTTACTGAAAAATTGCAGCTATTGACCCTAACCACTTCTGTCTTACAGAAGTTAGAAACTGACAGTGTCTTACTGAAGAAGGACTTGGCTTTTAAAGATTCTCAAGTGAAAGAATATGAAACTATGTTGGCTTCGCTGAGAGAGAATAATCGTCAGCAACAGGTAAATCTAAAAACATGTTTTCAGTGTAATTACTGTTGGCCAAAAACTAGCCAGTATGCTGAGTTTTGAGTATTCCAAGTAACTGCTCCTGGTACACGTGTGTGTATGTGTGTGATCCTGCTCCTTCCCTAAGGAACACCATGCATTCACTCCACTCCTGTGCTTTCCAGCAAGGACTGCGAGACAGCACTGCAAGATGTCGCTCTCTGGAGGAACAGCTCCTCTCCCTTCGGCTCAGTGAGGGAGAGAAGGACTGTCAGCTGAAGGAACTGGAGTACTGCAAGCGTGCCTTGGAGCAGGAGATCCAGAGCCTCCGGCTGCAGGTAATGGCCTCGCTCACCCCGTGTTCAGCAGCCGCTACGCAGATACGGATGCATTAACGTCTGGGAGTTAACTATGAAAACTCTCGGTCCGTTCTCTGTAGACCTGCTCTAGCCCAACACTGCAGACCACCACAGATGAACTCTCCAGCCGTTATGTGGAGATGATCAATAACTTGAGAGAGGACAAAGATCGTGAGATCCGCAGCCTGAGGGTGAGTTGTTTAATTTGGCATATGTGTGCTCTTCACCTCGCGTGACTGCGTGTAACTTTTTTTTTTTTTTTTTTTAACTAAGGAACACAAAAGATCTACCCTAGGTACTACTTGTGGTCTTGGTTCTCTAATTACTTTATACATAGGCACTAATGATGGCTCAGAAACCCTTACACTAGAACATAAAACTGTGATTTAAAAGAAAGTACAGTTCCTTGGATGTAGAAATTAGGGATTAATCAGATCAACAGTCTTTCCTAAGGGGATATTTTGTGTGTCCTGCTGAAGAAAGAAACCAGCAAAAAGACACTCAACAGAAACCAAAAATAAATCCCAGTCAAAATAGTATGTAGGAAATCTCATTTAAATCACTGTAGTTAATTTTACCACCCTGGAAGCCAGTTCAACTTGTTCAGTCTTGTACTAGCTTTATTGAGTTTTAAAGCTATTAAATTGATACTGGGTAGAATTCAGTCCAGTTAGCACTTTCCAAATTTAGTGTGCAGCTCAGCTCTGTTACTTGAAAATCACTGGATTTTACTGCTCATGATTTTAATGAAAAAAAACCAAAACCACAAAACATCCAGAGACAAACTGAAAGGTCACCTGCAAGGAGCACCAAACACCTAACTGTTCCTCATGGTGTGTTTTATAGGCTCAGTTATGCCAATTCCAGCAAGACATATCAAGGAGAGAAGGAAGTAACAGTGACTTGCAAATAAGGTTGCAGGAACTGACATCGATGTTGGAAGAGAAAGATGCTTTTATTAAGCAACAGCAAGAGGTAAAATAATACAACTTACTTCTATTTAAGCTTCCGGTTACTCTGTAGGTGGGCGCTTCCTGGGAATTCACTTGTAAGATCCTGGCTCAGGAGTCGGGGTTAGGATTTTCTGTGACTGAACGCTGTTTCTCTGCCAGTCTTTTGGAAGGACAGACTTTTTTGAGAAGAATTTCTGCAAATACAGTGTTGTGACTTTAGTGAACTAATCCCTCAGAAAACATTATTTCATTTGAATGTTTACTTTTGGTTTTCTCAGGACCTCTTCAGACTGAAGCATGAGAAATTATCTGGCAGTCAGTCCCCTGGTGTAACAACCATCATCACTAAGAAGTAATGTAGTTATTCACCTTTCTTAAAAATACATCCTTTTGCTTTTCTATTGCATATCCTCTATGAGCCGAGTTATTCCTGCAAGTGTCTTAATGCTGCCTGTTCAACTTGAAGGGCAACAGTCGCGACAGGTTTTCTGTCCCGGGAGGATCCAGTACTAAGGTGGCTGTGCCAGCTGCTCAGTTACTAGTGCAAGTCTGGGGGGATTAATGACTGGAAATTCGTGATCTGGCTACACGTTTGCAACTCTCTTCAATATCTTTAATACAGGTACAGGAATCAGTATCCTATCCTGGGTCTCCTGTCTGATGACTACAAGGTTACATCGCCTGTCAATAAATCACAAACTGTTGTGATCGAGAGGACTGGAGAGATATGGAAACAAGTAAGTTTACCTTAGAGACTGTTCAGTCTCTGAAACTCCAAAGTATTTGATTTAACTTCAAAGAAAGTATTAGCCAAAATTTTCATTAAGAGAAAAAGCCACAGGGTTAATTGAACCTGGTTGCAAAAAGCAGAGTGACTGATCATAGCCAAGGAACTGTACTGCCAGGCGGCAGCAATTGTTGGGTGGAGTATAAATAAAATGCCCTTTCCTGGTTTTCTCTGACACACAAGTACATTAACAAAAGCAGCGGCGTGGCTCTAGCGCCGGCCTCTGCCCTCGCACAGGGCCTCTCTGGGCACCCCAGGCCTGGGGACATGCCTTGGTGTTAGGAACTTCCTCCGTGTAGTGCTGCCGGCTGAGGGAGGGGGCCGGGTGGGCAGTACTCCTCTGAGTCACGAGCAGCAGGGACTCCAGCCTAGTGCTAGAACAGGTTAAGCACCACATCCCTGAAACCTGCACTCAGCCAGGGCAGGGAGTAACCCAGGAAAGGCAGAGGAGTGGCGACTTTGAAGAGCGAGTCAAAATAAAAATAGGAAACAGGACTGCAGAAGGTATTTATGTTACAGGGCACGAGGTAATTGAAACACCTGACATGTTCTACAAGGGTATGTTACCTGGAGTAGGAGTAAGAAAAGAAAAGACAAAGAGGACACTGCCAAACTGGAGTTTTATGACTGATCTCTAAAATACTCATCCGGTTATATCGCAATCCAGTGAAATATAGTGAAATATCAAGGAATGAAACATTAATAAAGAAATCACAAAAGCAAAGGTCAGGCCCCCTCCATCCTAGAAGTCAGTCATACTTTGCATTATAAAAAAACGGCAAAAATGAGTGTACGTTGCATTTGAAGAGATCAGTATCATTAAATAAATGAAAGCATGTGATCTTTGTTTCCCAAGGTCTTTATCAATCACTAGGGCAAATTTCAGCTGAAACAAAATTACTTTGCTGCAAGACAAACTGGAGAATTGCCAATTTCACCTTTACTCCAAGGCTCACAAGTACTTTTTCTGTGTTCCTGGACTGTCAGCCAGCTCCTTCCACCTGCAGTCATCGCTGAACAGCGTGGTAAAGGGCTGAGCTACAGCCACTAGACGGAAGTACTTTAATGTTCCTTTTAATGAAAACTTGTATTATTTAGGTATCTGGTAACTTCCCAAGTACAGAGAAAGCTGTTGTCCTTGGGGGGGTGTTTGCTGGAGGCTGACTGGCGATAGCTCTGACACCCAGCCCTTGCTGAACCAAACCCTTTACAGCTGAACGACACAGCTTTGGCCTTGCCAGTACCGGCTGCTGGCAGCGCCGACACGCCGAGCGTTTGCTAAGGAGGAAATGCTCCCTGGCCACTTGAGACGCTTTAACAGTTAGGTGGTTGTTAGAGAACCTAAGTATGTAACTCAGCTAGAGACGTTTTATATACCAGGTAGTTTTGTTTTAGAAGAAACCGCACCAGCTTCTGTATCTAATGAGCTGCTGCTTTCCTTCAGGAATGAAAGAAATCTCAAAGCCCTCGGAGCTGCTCAAGGGAGTTCACAACAGCTGGAGTCGCTTTACTTTCTGCTATTTTGCATCCAAAGAAGGTTCAATCTGACAGTGAGAAAGGCTGGGGAACATACTGCAGACACGGAAGCACGAAGGTGATGAAAACACAGCCATATCCCCATCATAAAGGACTCTGTTACTCACGTCCATCCTCTGCCACTACCATCTGTGTACTTTTCCACGCACTCACTGAGTGCTGTGCCCCGCTGTTGTGGACTTCAGTTTTTCTCAGCGTGACTTAACTTCTGCTCTTCAGCCAGTCCTGGAGCGATCTAAGAGACAAAAAAGATGCCGCCTGAAACCTTTTCTGCTCTGTACTAGTAGCTGTCTTCTTCTGCCCTGTCTCCTCGTGCTAACAAGTGAGAACAGCACACGCCAGCCCCACACGTACTGAATGGCTGGTTTCGGTGCAGATGCGCAGCTTGCCCTCTGCCTAGTGCAGAGGAAGCAAACCCCAAGCCCGCCTGCCCGGGTGGGAAGCTGCAAGCCAAAGGCAAACACAGCCAACATCCAGCTCCTCAGGCTCAGTGGCTGAATTGGCACATACCAGTTAACCCAGTGCAGTGAAACGACTGGGCAAATGCTCTTTAAAGAATGTTACTGACCTCTGAGTTGGTGTGTTTTCAGCTGAGCCTCTTAAGCCCCGAAACCAGCCATAAGTATTTATTTGCTGTGCTTGAAAATTTCAAGAACTTGGTATATTTTTATATTAAAAAAACCTTAGTCTTTGAATTAACGCTATTGCAGCAACCTGCCCTTTCCAATTTTTGCTCCTTGCAGGACCACAAAAATGATCTGAAAATTATTTGGTATTAATAATGTAGTTGCCCGAGCAACACAGTGCAGAGAATCATCAGGGAAACTTCAAACTATGCAATCAAAAGGTGCTAAGCTCTATCATGGGGTTCTTGCTTTGCTTCTGCAGACATGTATTTCTATTCACAAATAATATATTCATAGACAACATTTAATGGTGAAAGAATGTGGTTGGCTACGTGTAACCATCAAATAAACTTTTCAATGTAACGTTCTGAATCTCATCTCTACTGGAAACATCTGGTATCGGTGTGAGGGCGGTGTGCTAGGTGCTGATACTGCCTCGGCTTCCTCTGAGTGCATCCTTACCGGTGGCAGGAGAGCGCTGGTCCTTCCGGCTGCCGCCCACACTGGGGTAGCGCTGGGATGTCCGTGGGTAAGTGGGAGGAAGAGCCAAGCACAGACCCTGCTCACTGCGCTGCGAGAGCCTGGAAGAGTCTACACCAGCAAATGACATCACTTTAGCCTAGCTCTATAGAAAAGAGGTTCTAATTAGTTAAAAATTATTACATTTTTAAAACAAACCACTCCTGTATAGCATTTAGATACCGGTGTGTTCTACCCTGATTAATAATTTTAGTTACAATGGCAGTGGATGACTCTTTAACTTCAGTGACCTAAACAATAACAAGACACAGAAGGGGGAGAACACCACGTTTGCTGAATGCCATCCCCCGGTGTGTAACTGTGCAGTTACCCCACTAAAGGAGACAGAATAATTCTGACTTACTGCGGTCTCTGCCGTGATCTCAGCTGGGCTTGACTAGTTGGAAGCGTTACACAAACGGCTGGGGAGAAGCTATGAGCAGCAGAAACACGAGTTGTTCATGGGTGCACTGGGCACTCCGGGACAGCGCATTGACCAGCCAGGGCTTCTTCAGGGCTCTGTGGATTTAGAGGACGTGACCCTGGGGCCACAGTGTCACAGCGCAGGCCGGCGTTACGCACATGGTCTGTACTGCATATACAGCTGGCGTCATCTGGAATTTGAAAACATCGTGATTTGCCCCCGCACCTGAAGAGTAACACGTGCCATTTAAAAAAGCCCAGTTTGCCCATCAGAACAAGACAGATGTCAGCGCTGTGCCGTACCAGGCATCGGCTTCGCTGCCGCTCGTTAGGGTATCGTAAGACTTTCATGCACTGTAAATGCTGTGGAGCTGACAGTGTTCATACCGCATTTTACTCAGATAACACAAAGCAACAGACACTTGTCAAAAGGCCAGATCAGACTAGCAGATGAACCATAATGGCCCTTTGGGGCTGGTTTTATTTTCAAACTATATTTACTTAAAAAAGCAGATCACTATTTTTCATTACCAAAGTGCATGCTAGCTGCTGTAGCCTCAGCTATTGCCTCCTTCCTGCTGAACTGAAACTGACTTACCTAATGTCATTTGTGCTGGAGTTTACAGAAACACATTTTTCTCATTTACTCATCTCTGTAAATGCTAGTTAACACCCCAATTATAAACAGGTCAGAAAAAACAAAGCCAGCATTTACTTAATGTATTCACAACACCACAGATACCGCCCGCCCTCCCGGACTGTGTGTCTTCACCCACAGTGCTATGAACTAAGCCCTCGCACCCGAACAGGCAGCGCAGCGCAGCGGTCCTTGTTCTTACACTGAAGAGCAAACTCTCCTCTGGTTTCTATCACTGACGTTCCCGCACAACTCTTGTGTGCAATACGCAACTGTTTCTCTGCCTCAGCCATAAAATAAAAGCCAAGTAGAGCCCTGGCTCGAAAGTGACCGACCGCTCTAGTGTCCTGCCTGAAGAGGTGACACAGGCTTTGCATCAAGCCAGGGAACTTACCTTGACCCTGAGAGTGCTCTGCCGGCGTTCCTCTGTAGTTTCTTTCACAATTTCACTGCCTTTAATTGATGGCATCTGAAACCTAAGAAACAAAAACACAGATGATGATCAAGACATGAATCACTTTTAACTGCTCCTGGCTTTTTGTTCTTAGTCATTCAAATAAAACCCAGTAAACAAATCTGACGTTTTAGAGCAACCCTTCCACATGTTTGTGAAACTCGCTGCTTGCTCAAGCCACCACGATGCATCTGCACATCACAGGCAGCAGCAGGTGAGGAGAAACCCAGACACAGGTGGTCCCAGGCAGGGAGCAGCATCACAGCAGGGTCACCCGTCCTCCCCCATACTGCAGAGCGGCCGCTGGGGAAGGACCTCGCGGCGTGGGGACAGAGCTGCAGTAACTGCCGAGCGAGGGCTGCTTCAACAGGACGGCTCAGAGCCCTCCCCAGGAAGGGGCGGGGGGGCAGGCACACACGTGGGGTGGGGTACCACGTCTGCTAACAAGTGCCACTGCAGGAACAGAGACTGTGCAACTTCACAACGATGGGAGACACCACTCAAGAGTTTTTAGGACAAGTAACAAAACACTGCACCACCAACTTTTATCATTCAATTCAGCACGTAAGTCAAAACGCTCGCGCGGCTCACAGGCGGTTGTAAAGTGTCTCTCTTTCACTTGCTTCCTACCACCACTTAGGAACTCCTCTGCTTTGAAAGTGAGCCAGCAGGACCTGCCCGCAGAGCGCTCCGTCCCATCCCAAAGGCTTCACTGGTCTGGGTAACAGGAGGCATTTGCTGCCAGCTCAGGGGAGGGGGCCAGCAGGGCAGGACGGACTATACAGAGCAGGGATCTGTGGAAGTACTGAGAGGCAAATTCTACTGTGATTTGACAAAAAGCATTTTTAAAATCATGACACATCCACAGTAACAATACAACAGCCATCCCAAATTCTCTGAAGTATTTACTGGGAAGTGCACTGAAAAGAATTTAGGAACTGTGCCTTAAACTGCTGACAACTCGGGTGACATTTTATTCTTACGTTTCAGAAGATTTAAACCACCACTTCCCTAGTCACTTCCTTTTCACATCACCAATACCAACCGCCTGCCTCAGTTACAGAATTTCAGTTACTGGGGAAACATGGTTGTGTGTGTTGTGGGGGCAAAGGTTCTACACAAGTCTTATCCTCTGTTGGATGAATACATACACAAGGTGTATGTGAAAAGATCCTAAACTACTCAAACAACATACACAAAGAGCTCTGCATATACCACCACCTCCTCTCGGGTTTCTCTTGGTCTAGCAGGTACATTCCTTTACTTTCCCTTCCCTAACCCCAAATTCTACATCCTTTCCTCCACAGCCCCATGTCACACCTGCAACATTGCACAGGCCTTCTCTTGTCAATTCCCTCCTCCTTCCATCCACCACATTGCTACTCTCTCTTTTTTTTTTTTTCTAAAACCACCAGAGCCCTCTCAGAAACCCCTTCCTTGGCCTATTCACCAACCAGCTTGGACAGTTACAAGAACTTTCGACACAGGAACGTGTCTGCTCTGGAAGAAGGAGCAGGATCACTGGTGGGATTACAAACTAAGACCACCGTGTAAATCCAGCCTCAGGGCATCAGTACCTAAGCAGCACTGGCCAGAAGCAGCAAAGGGCTGAGCAGAAGCACACGCTCTTGCAGTGCTGTCACAAGCTACTGAATTCTAAAACTACTGCTCAAGCAAAAAGTCTGACAAACTTATTTTTTCAAACTGTTGGAAAATCAACAACACGGGTAGTAACGCACTAACCTTAACACTGTGCGGGTTCAGTCTCAAGGCTCTTCCCTCTCTTAGCCAGACCCTGTTTCCACAGTTTTTCTTCTCAGTTAGGTTTCACTGTCCACTGCTGCCGAGAGAGGAAGAGACAATTCGTATCAAGAAAGAAACATTCAAAACGCTAATGCCATTACCCAACTGCAGAAAACTGGTCACTCCAGACTTCACTTCGGGCAGGGCTGGCTGTGACCACGCACTTGTGCAGCCACCGCCGAGAGCAGGGCTCACACACAGCATCGCACCAGGCTGCACCCGCTTCACGTCCTACATGCCTTCCCGTATCTGTACCTCAGTGGGTAAAACCTACCACAGACACCATTTTCCAACCACTATTACCTCCCTTACATCTTTTAACATCTGTGAGGAACGTTTTTCATGTTCCAACAGGTATATGGTATTTTTTTTTCCTCAATTAAAAAGAAATTGCATGAGGTGGACTTGCAGACTGTTAAAACCTCAATCCCAATTTAAACTTCTGTAATACAAAGTTGCAGAAGTTACTCATTCTACAATATAATGATGAAACCGTAAATTAATTAAACTTTTATCCAGCCTTCATTATATACTATCATTGAATACGCTATTTTTTTTTTTTTTTGCACCCTTCACAGTATGTAGCTTTAGGACAGTAAAAACCAGACGCAGCAGAAACCCCCGGTGCCAAACCCTGGTGGCCCACAGCGCCCCACACTCTGAAGAGCAGCGGGTACCACTCACCGACTCCGAACAAACACAACCTTACACTGAACTGCTCACCACAATTAACCCACATCGCTCATGTTAAACTACCCGACACGTAAAGCTCAAAGCCTTCGCTGCACTCCTTGGATGAAACCCTACTGTGTTCCTCAAACATAACACTGTAAAGTGTAAACATTAACACAGACCACCAGTAAATACCGAGTACGAACACTAACAGATAGGGAAACGTGACCCGGCCGCAATGGTCCACGCACTGTGGCCAGGTTCCGCAGAGCCGACCGCAGCGCTGGCCCTTCGCAAGTGTCATTCCTGTCACTGCCAGCCCCCGCGTGCTGTTCTGTGCCCACGAACTGTGACGGACCCTTAGGCAACGTGGGATTAAGTCCTTCTACAAAGCAGGCTACAGAAAATGATTAAAATAAGTACCTGATTATTCCGTCCATCCGTAAGTGGAAAAATGAGCCAGCATGGACATGTGCTTTGTCACAGAGTCAGAATCATCATCTTCAGTCTGCTATGAAGAAACTCCTTCAGTCTATGTATTCAACATAACATCCAGGAATAAAGCACTACAATTGTCAAAAAGCCACAACTTTGATCGCTTAAGATTTTTTTTGAATGCTACAGCCTCCTCCTTTGATTGCTGGGCATACAAAAAGTAGTAGTGTAAACAAAAACCAGGTGAATACATTCATGTCTGCATCATTTCTGGGTTTTAATACAACACCAATGAGTTCACTGGCTAAAATAAAAGCCCGTGGAAATCCTTGATGGAAGAGTTCATTTAATATCACACTCTCTTCTTAAAAGGTTTTAATCTATTACTGTCGTCATAATTCAAGTATTCTAAAATGAGAGGGAAATTAAGACAGCGTATTTTTAGCATTTCATTTTGCAAGCTGCTCTTATTACACAGATATAAAGACAAAACCTACCTGGCTTTTCCCAAAATATGCGAGAAGTTTTATGTTCTACCTTTACTTAAGGGAAAGAATTTCAAAGGAATGTCAGTGTCACATTTGGTAACTGTTTCAGAAACAAGCACAAATACATTACCTGTAACTTTAAAGGGTTAGTTAAATAAAACAGCAGCAGCATCTTCCCCTCAATATTCTGATAAACATACCTCAAGTAACCTGTTTAATGGAAGTGTTACTACACATTAATTACTGAATAACGTAATTAAAAATACCAGGCAAATTTACAGAGAATGAGACATTCCTAAACACCATAAATGAAAAGCAAACTCCAAAAAATTTGGAGTGCAAGAGATGCGTTTTATTGTATGCCCGTTACGATGAGTAACACATTTAGAAATAATAATCCCACATAACAGTGACAATCTTATTTTACAGCGTGTACATCATTTTTTACAGCCACATAAAACACGTATTTTTCTAAGAGATTTCCCAAATTTAACTTTCTGAAGTTTAGAAATATAAAAAAAAATTATTCTCAAGGAACTGATTCTCATCTGGTGCAAAAACAAAATATGAACATTATCTGAAACACAAAGCCACAATATAGCATGAAGTTACAATTTCTCATGTGAACAGCTGTGTGCAAACATGAAGCAACTAAAAAAGTAAAAAATACACATTATATGCATAACATTTATGAACAGGTTTTTCATTAAATAGCCCTAGACCAGCTTGTTATATTAAGCGCCATTTGATTTGCAGCATGCTAACACAAAGCATTGTTTAAAGGGATGCATATTTTAAATGTATACACTGTAAACTGAAGATCCACCTCCAAACTCTAGTGGCAGCATATTTTTCTGGTTAAATACTGCATATATACTTTCTTACAGATTGAAAATGCATGTTTATAGTATCGTATAGAATTTTTTTTAAAGAATTGATTAAAAGGTGCAATTTTATGCCTATATTGAAAATTTCATATTAGCAGGTAGGACAATAACAGTCACACCTGTTAAGAACACTGCCCTAAAGAACTTCTAAGTACTTTGAAATTTAATTAAACCCCCCTACATTTTCAACTTTAATATTTTTTTTAGAGAAGACTTTAAAGTAGCGAGAAAAAAAATCAAGTGTTGAGTCACAACACTATGAGCTGCATCCATTTCATCCTTAGAAAAAAGTCAAATTCAAAGTTAATTTTGTTTTATGTGCCATACTGAACGACATTCAACTGCAGTTTCAGATAAAAAAGGGAAATTATATACATACACATCTTTAACCCTAGCACCAGAACACCACCTTTGAGACCATAACATAATGCTGTATTTTAAACATCATTTCCTGCAATAAAATAGGTTAGCAGCTTTGAAAACCATTAAAAAAATTGCTTGTCGGACCTAAACTAATAAAGGAAACGAGAAAGTTCCCCATTGAAATGTTTAAAAAGAAAAAAAAAACCCAAAAAACAAACACCCCCCCCAATTTGACCAGTTCTGGAATTTAATTTCTAGGCACGATTTTAAAATGTTATGATCAAGTGACTGACTAATACTCTCCTTTCAAAACTGCACAAGAAGTTAAGACTCAGTTGCCTTTGCAAACAATTTGTAAATAACCCCACCATGTATCTGAACTGTTTTCATATTGAGACAAATGCTGTTACTGACAAAATGGATAACACAGTCATCTTTGTTTTGTCCTCTATCGCTTAACAATATGTAATACTACTAATTTGAAGACATTCATCCATCTTTCTGCAAATTTAAGACATTCATCCATCCTTCTGCATTCTGTAGTGCTCTTTAGGTTCTGATAAGCAACAATCATAGGGCTATGAGATCCCCTGTCAACCCTAATACTTTTAAGACTTTTAATACAAAGAATGTAAAGTTATGATTTAATATCAAGCTTTGAAACCAGGAGAAACAGTTCATGAGATTTTTTTTTTTTTCCCCAATTAGCATATCACAGTTTCTAAATTGCTTCCTTCTTGAGATCATATATTACATTATGGCCTCTTTGTGGTGCCTCATTATATGCTGATTTTTTTCAGATGGTCTACGGAATCCCTTTTTGCAATACTCACACCTATGGGGATAGTCTTTTGTGTGTATTGATATTACATGTCGTTTAAAGCCTGACGCATCCGTAGTGCTATATTCACAATACTGGCATTGATAAACTTTTCTTCCACTGTGGGTCTTCATGTGCTTCTTAAGTTCATTTTGCTGCCTAAATCCTCTTTTACATCTTTTGCATTTAAAAGGCAGGTCCTTGGTGTGAACTGAGAGGATATGCCCACTAAGTACAAAAGGATCTGACGTTTTAAAGTCACAGTGTCTACACTGATGTATCTTTTTACCTTTATGGGTTTCACTATGCTTTTTGAGCTCGGATGGACGATGGAAGCCTTTTTCACATACCTCGCATTTGTGGGGAAAATCCTTTGTGTGCACTGAAATAATGTGTCGCTTCAGGTCACTTGAATTGGTGCTCTTATGGTCACAATGTGGACACTGATGAGTCTTATGCCCTTGAAACAATTCTGTGTGCTGCTGCAGTTCCTTCTCATCTGTGAACGCCTGGGGACAGTGCTCACATTTAAAGGGCAGATCAGTCCCGTGTTTGGTTTTGATGTGAGTTTTCAGATTGGACTGATCAGCGCACCTGAAGACACAGTGCTGACACTGGTATGGCTTTTCCCCAGTGTGGGTCCTCATATGCTTTTTCAGCTCTGATGGGTGACGGAATCCTTTCCCACACTCCACACACACATGAGGGAAGTTCTTACTATGAACTGCAAGCAGATGTCTATTGAGTAGTCCCTGCTCTGCAGTTTCATAGTCACAGTATTTGCACTTGTGTAGCTTAGGCTCCTTGTCCCTCAGTATTAGTTTATTAGAACTCAACGGGCTTGCTTCTCTGTATCTTCTCGTATATTCTGTAAACTCATGGGTTTTATCAACTTTATTTATAAGTTTATGGCTTTCCAGATGATTGTGGAAACTTACTTTTTTGTTAGTTGTAAAGTCACAGTCTGTACACTGGTATTTCTTCTTAATCATATGATCTGGATGATTCTTCATATGCCTTTTCAAGAATCCTCTGGATTTAAATTTTTTCCCACAAATATGACAAGGGTAAACTGTTAAGGGCTGTCCATCAGGACCTATTATAACAGCTGTTTTTAAACAAACAAAAACAAGTTATGAAGGAAACAAATTTACTGATTAAGAAGCTTTAAATCAGCCAACTGCTGTTCAGATTCATGCACTTACACTTGCAGCAGACAGAGAATGGTTCAGTAGTTTAAAAACAACCAATCCACAGCACCTATAGTTTATATAGTTCTGTTTTAGAAACTGCTCAAACAGACCAGTAATATCACATGTGCAGCAAGTATCTCCGTGATTACTTTTTAACAGCTTGCAAAATTCTAACAAATTGCATCAGCCCTAAGTGTATTGACTCTGAATAGCAAAAAAATATTAATCTTCTATGCACAGAATTGGAGGGGGGAAGGACACAGGAAATATGCAAAACATCATTTATATTTTTTAATTCTGCTTCAGCTTAAAAAAAAAAAAGGAATAGTACAGGAGTAAGTGCCACTCCATGACAATACGCATAACCATACAGTGTTTACCTGTTTGCCATTGCCTGGCCTCTCCTCTCCTCCTTTTCTTGGTTTTTTGTTTGAGCACTCTATTAGTGCTAATGCTATCACAAATCTGCAGGTATTGTGTTGCATTACCGTTTTTGTTTTCTAATCGTGTATCCAAGTTATTTCCTAGAAACAAAAATTAGACACCATAAAAAACCTTAAACAACTTTTTTCTTTGGGACTGATGACTGGAATTGCACAGCAGCATATCTACTTTTTTTAAAAAAAAGTACTGCCCATTCCTGTACAATGAACATATATTAAAAAAAAGAGCGCCACTATAAAGCACTATATGTTTGCTGGCAGAAGCCAAGAATATGACATTTTAAACACCGATTAACTTTCAAATGTATTCCTTGATTTCTCATACTTTCAAAGACATTAATTTCTTATTAGTTATGCTGGTTGTTTCCTTTTGTTTAACTTGGGTTTACTTCTTAACAACTGCATTATCTCTTTTCTGACTACAGAACTATATTAAACCCCTGGCAGATCTTCCCAACTTCCCCACCCACTCTGAAGTCCTACAACACACCTAGAATTGTTTTAATTTCAAAATAGTAGAGAAAGACTGCAGAGTCCTTCAGCCTATACTTTACGGGTAATTTTCTGCCTTGCCTGACCAGGAGAACTGACATGTATATATTTTCCAAGCCAGCAAAAGTTAGCTTAATGCGGTACCAAGGACAGTTACGTGTCCTTACCTGCCGCTTGACCATCTTCGTATCTTCTGGGTAGCCTTCTTTCATCTCCTGCAGAAAATGGTATTTCAGTCGTTATAAATTAAAATTATTTTTAAAGATGATGCCTTTGCAAGTCTGATAATGAAAGAAAACTTATCTAATAAGTAATGGCTTAACTCTATCCAAACTGAGATGTGCGGTTCAGAATCAGTTCCGTGTTTTGTAATTATGAGCCACAGGAAATAAAATCACATCTCTGTAAACAGTTAACATCCACTAAAGCTGTCTTGCATGCTTACCATGCTGACTGTCTTTCCTGCTTTTCATAATTACTGTGCTTGTTTCTGCAGACTTCTAACCTCATACATAACCTCTCCAGAAACAAGGTTATCTGAAATGCACCATGTGTCCTTGAGATCGAAGTACTTTATCTTTCTGGAGTAGAACTAAGCTGATTAAGATGACTTGTACTTTTATCAGCTGCTCGGCACTCATCTGTATGAGGCACTACAAAGTTCTGGGAAATGCAGAAGTAACACCTTAAGATTGTATTCCTCATTTTGGATTAAAGCATTTACTGCTACGTACCAAGTCTCTGTGGTCCTAAACCACTTTATCAGCCCAACTACTGAGCTCACAAATACCACATCAATGAATTTTAACTGACTACCTTGGTCACTTAATTATAACATGAACCATGGATGACGTGATACTCTCCTAACAAGCATTTAGTATGCCAAAATCTGAGACAAGAATACAAAGTAAAGGAACATTCAGAATTTGCAATATATCCTGTTAAGACACTTCTGCTATTTGAAGCATGGCTGCAGAGAACAAATTACCTTTTATTTTTTTTTTTTTTGTTCCAACCTGAAGGACTAACAGGCTTAAAACAGGTATAAAAACTGAAATTACAAAGAACACATTTACCCATTTATTCCTACTTTTAAAAAGTTTTTTCCCCTTCCTCCTAGCTGATATAAAATACTTAAGGTTGTTCTTGTTTTTATAAGCTCTTCCAAAAGCCAGATTAACCAACCACTGAAAACCCACACATTCTGTGCGTCTGAGCTAGGATCAAGAACAGCATAAATACTCCCCGAACAGCTTTCCTTTCTATTTCATAAAACTCAACATACAGCAATCCATTCGTTATATGCAAGACAATCAACTACTAAAGTAATCCATAACATGTTCGACAGGCTACCACTGGAAAAAAAACACCAATGTAAAAATGGAACTGTTTTTCATATTGAACTGCAAAAAACCTAAGGACCTTATGTGTGAAAAGGTCATGAATGATGTCAAAACATTTTTTCACATCATTTCATCAACTCCACTAACTGACACTGCTAAGAGATCAGAAGAATCTGTTTCCAAACACTCAGAACAAGATAAAGATTATCACATTTGCACGGAGATTCTGAAAGGTAGATCAGGGAGAAAATAACGGAAAGGATTTTCAGAAAATAAGCATATAGCTTCCTACCGTAAGCAGCAGCCCAAGCAACAGGGACGAAAGTTTTATTCACGCCAGAATCTTCAAGCTGTGTGTCCGGTAGTGATGTAGCTTCTTCTTCACCTACAATAACTTCCATATAAACTTCATCTGCTATTTCAGCACAGCCTGGATTAAAGGAGAAAACACATTTTTAATTTCATTCTGCTCATCCTAAATTTTCCTTCATTTATTTTGCTCCCACTCTGATTGATACCCGTTATAAATTACTTTTCTTCCTTTGGCATTTAGAGTCACCCATTCCCTTACGGGATCATTGTTTATTCAGACATTCCTTAAAGAGAGAAAACACGTATCAATAAATATAAATCCAAGACAAATACCAACATAAATTCAAATATACAAACTTAT
The DNA here is from genome assembly GCA_035590215.1 of Microhierax caerulescens. Lineage (NCBI taxonomy): Eukaryota > Metazoa > Chordata > Aves > Falconiformes > Falconidae > Microhierax > Microhierax caerulescens. The sequence goes on from JAVJGJ010000034.1 coordinate 21,332,543, forward strand.
AAACTTGTAACTGATGATGTTTATTTGCCACTTTGCCAGAAAGCTGATTAAACAAGGCAATTCACAGTAGGAAAACAGAAAAATGAGAAATTTGACTAACCTCATTAATTTCATCCATGGACATGTTAAATTTAATATAAATAATGAAATGATTGCATACAGTATGCACAAAGTGCATTTATCCACATCACTTAAAAGAATAATTATAGCCTGCTTTTTATTTTTAGTGAAGATGATCTTAGTTTTCTACTACTTCAGGCTGAAGAATCCTTCAGAAAAATTAAAAAAGTCCTTGAGAATGATGTTTATATTGTTGTACAAAACAGCATGAGAAACAAAAATGTTTCTTATTATGCTTACTAATATCTTCATCTTCCTGAGAAGAGTCCTTAACAGCCATGTAAACCATTTTTTCTCGCTGCATTCTACCAACACCTCCTTGATCAATTACTCCAGCTACAGAATGTCCGTTGTGGAAGTCACTCTCTGTGACAATTTCTGTCCCACCTTTAATAAAAAGAAGTTACACACATTAAGAAAGCCACTGTTAAGATTAATTTCAGATTTCAGTATTTTCCCCTTATTTACAACAAAACTAAAACTCCAATTAAATGTTTTTACATCCATGTCTGTCATAATATCATTCAAGTTTGATACTCTGGAGCAGGTAAAGAGAAAGTCTCTCAGTGTGTCCTGATAAATTCAAGACTGAACAACCACTACCCAGGAAGGATCACGAGCCTTTTATGCATGCTAGCAGTGACCTCAGGTGTGAGTGCCCATTCCCACCAAAACAGTGACTGTAATTCTCACCTTGTAATTCTCACACACAGCCATTACATTCTCTCTTGAGATGTGAACAGCTTATTCTTACCCCTCTTCCCCTTCCAAAACACTAATTAGTCACCTTGCAAAAACTGATTCTTGGGTAATTTTCCCCACAAAGATTCTAATGTGTATGTCCCAGGCTCATTACATGGGATTAAGTAGTAACTTGCACTGGCACCATACTTCTCAAACCGTGACGGTGCAAATGCTACTGCCAATTACTTTAACAAGAACAGTATTGTCTGTAAAGAAAGACGAGCAGGGATGTAAGGTGCTGCACCAAATCCCCAGATACAATGCAATCTGAAGAGTAAGAGTCAGAAGGACGGAAACAAGACCTGCCCACACTGTCCCGCTCGGGGTGACTGACAAGCTTTGGCCCCCTGACTGCTTGAACAAGTCAGGGGGCCAAAGAACAAGTTTCAGCCTGGAACTTGATTATGATGCTTGAGTCTGAGAGAGGTGGCAGATAAATATTGATGCGCATAGTCTTCTTCCATGTATCTCTGGGACTGAACTGGGAGTAGAGAAGCTGCAGGTAACGGCAGAGCAAGCCAACACCTGGTACACCAAGAGTCCTTATTTACTACTACGAATGGTCCCGATGGAAAATACTCAGCTAAGCGGCTGAGTCCAAATTAATCCTTCCTGCTGCTGCATTAGCAGTCTGTCCCTTGAGACTCACAAGCCATCCCCAAGCAAGAAACCGGGCCTGGCAATTCAGGTAGGAACTTGCAGATGAAACAAATGCTGCAACAGATAAGGAATGACAAGATGCTGCCTCTCTAGATCCTTTCTCCATGGTCTTAGGTATTCATGCTAAATGCACATGGTCTTCACAACCTTCTCACACTTGAAAGGAATTAAGGATCAAATACTGAAAATCCCTGGGCCTTACAGAAATACTCACTAACCTTCAGCCAAATCAGACACTGTCTATTCCAAACAGCACAGCAACACATGTAAAGTTACTTTGGCGACCTTGTGATGGACTTTACGAACAAGCTTCAAAATCAACACTGCATCTTCTTGCAGAAGATACCAAGCAACTCGTAAGACAGTTTTAACTAATTCTGAACCTACCCTGGCAGTGCAAACCGAAAACAACAGCCCTATTAGCTAGCAGTCTGATCGTCCCTGAACAATCCTCTTCCACCATTAACTTGAGCTGAAAAGATGACTTGTGTCTCAAGAGCAGAAAAATAAAGGTACCATGCAGCCAGAAATTTCAAGAAGTAGCAGTTCAAGCTACTTGAAAAAAAGCATCAGGACTGCTACTAATTGGAGGACTTTGCTGATCTAATCCATAGTTCCGTTTGAGACTTTCACAGCATAGCCAGGCCAATGCTACCGGTCCATGGGAGGTGAATTCCCTTCTCAACTCCAGGAAGAACAGAATCAGGCTGGTTTGCGCTGTGAATGGGGCATGCCCTGGGAATGGTGCTGGGGCTCCAAGCCAGCTATGTTCCAGTGAGGCAGTTTCAGTACCTAAATGCACAGGGTAACATGGAACGAGCCAAAGGTTTCAGCTCAGGGAACAAAAGGCAGGGGGACGCTGCTTTTACAAGTCACGAAGAACAGAACACGGGTTACCTGTACATCTGCATGCAAAGCACCTGGAAGTGCTGGGTCTATCCTTTGTGAAAGAGAACTGCAGGGCAGTTCTGAGTTTCCTAGTTAGGTTTGGACATGACTGTATGCCTAAAGCCCCAGCAGTCTTCCCCGCTCTGTATCAAGGCCAAAACCTGTCCAATGAAAGGAATCTCCTCTAGAGGCTTTTCTGTGCTGACACGCAGTCTTACAGCATCAGAAAAGCAGCAGCTGAAAAACAGCAGCAGACACCCAACCACTTCTACATTTGGGCTTTGGCTGCCTGAAAATAAATCCTGCTAATCAAGAGAACTTGAGACCAATACACACCCAGTATTTAGTGCATACAGGCAGCCTCCACAAATCTCACAGTCTACGAAACATTCTAGTCAGTGGATTTCATGAAATCAAGAACAAATATCAAGACAACACTGAAATACTTCATACTACTGGAAGAATACGTAGAATTTAAGAGGTACCTATTTCAACATCATCTTCAGCTTCAGCTTTAAATATGTACACTTTGATAACTTCTGAACCAAAACCGTCATCTTTAGCAACATCATCATTTGTCACCTCAGTACTGATTTTCAAGGGAGTGCTTCCTATATGGTCCAATTTTTCTCCAACATCATCCACTGTAAAGAGAAGAGAACAATAATGAGGTTCAAACACGTTTTTTAAAAGTCAAATTTATCAGTAGCATTATTTTCTCCAGTATTACTCCTATGCATAGTAAAGGTTTGTATTCATAAATGGCTTTTACAAAACAGTTTGTCTCAAAATACTTAGAAGAGATTCCAGAAGTTCAATACTCATTGTACTGCAACTCAGGACACAGCAACAATTACAGAATGAACAACACAAAAGGGAGCTTGTCATCAAAGAGAACGTGGTAATTGGTTGTGTCTGAAATTACTACACTTAGAAAGCAAAAATGTGTCAAAATAAGTAAAATCAAACATCTGTCAAAAATGTTAAAAATGAACACAGAATTGCCCGTTACAGTCTAAGAGTTCCCAAAAGTTTCACTACTCTTAAGATACTGGTGACTAAAACTTAGTAGCTGTGTGAAGAGGGATGACTCAGAGTACATTCCCAGTAAAAAAGGTGCACATCAGAAATTCGACTACACTTTCACTGTAAAAGGAATTGTGATTTTATCCGCTTTATCACTTGAAAACATAGGCATTAATGAAAACTACTGTATAATATACAGCTGATTAAAAGATGCAGTAACAATAAATCCAAATACTACTATGTGAAACTGACTTCTAATTCTTTATGTATCCAATTTAGTCACTCTGATTATTTGGTCCATATATTCAAAACGCTCATTTTAATTATACAGCAAAAATTACATTCAAACTATGAAAAACGCAGAAGTAACAATATTTTGGTAAAAAGGGTATTCACATATAAATCCATATATACATATACACACACACCCCAAATTGCCAATACGGAGGCCACTGAACTAGGCTTTTTTCTGACATACATATTGCCAACACACTTCTCTCAGTGGATAAAATTAGCTCCTGTGCAGATGGCCAACACAAACCTGTGCAATGCTTAACACCCACAGAAGTCCTCTAAATAAAGAGGAATTCCACAAAATGTAAACACCATCTGAATTAAATCCATTCCATGGAAACAGCAATTTAACGCATCCGTAACATTAAAATAGGTGCGTACTAGGTAAAAAAAAAAATAACCATACTGAAATGACAGTAGCATTTCATGACTAAGACCGGGATCTACCCCACGTGGCCGAGGGCTCTGATGACTGGGGAAGACCGGCTTACCCTGGGATGGCTGCAGTGGTTCCCAGTCCCCCTCTAAGCTCCCTGCCCTCAGTGCAGCCATGGCTGCTCTTGAAGAGCTGCTTTTAACTGCCTCAGACTACAGCCTGGTCTACTGAGCTACACTGGAGTTAAAGCTCTTCCCAATACTCTAGGCAGTTGTGTGAGGTGGTTCAGAACCTGCTAGAAAAGGAGCAGATGCCTTCCCTGCAGCAGGGCGGGAATCCACCACAGCAATCCCAAATTAAGCCCTTCCCGCTCATGGACAGGATTCCACGGAAACACCTATCTAACCCGCGCCGGTTTTCAGCACCGCGCTGAACCTTATTCCTAGTTCCCAAATCTTGGACTGTGCCAGAAAAGTATAGAAGTTATTGAGGACAGAACTAGACATAATACAGGTAAGTACGAATAACTATTTGATTTCATTTTGGAACCTCTGAAATTTATATATTTTGATGAAAATTAAACTGAAAATATTAAAAATTCTGTTTTAGCTGTTTCTTTTTGTAAATAAGCGATTAATTGCATTGCTCAAAGAATCCCAAAATTGGATCAGCGGAAAAAACCAACAATTTTCTCAGGATTTTTTTTTTTTTTTTTTAAGATTAAAAACATTCTAAATCTCTATTAAAATCAATGTCAGCAACATCAACACCTCAATCTGTTAGAATCTGGCACGTACTGCCTGGCATTCCCATTAACTTGCAGCACAATAGGAACAGTCAGAGTATGAATAGCACAGATGAGAAAGCCACAACTGAGAACCTGGCATATTCCTTTGACAAACTTAAGTTTACCAGCATTAGACTGTTGGTATATCTTTATATCCAGTATGGGAGTGTTACTGCATCTGCTAATTGGTAATTTTTCTGCTGACAGAATGGATTTAGAAGAGAGAATTATGCATCCTTTACTAACAGGAGAAGGGAAGATGCTAAAAGATACTTATCTTGGAAAAAGTACTTCTATACATTTACTGTGTTTGAATTTATTAAAGACCATTTTCTTTTCTGCATGGCTTTTAAAATTTATAGAAGTTTCTTATCCATATTCTTCAAAATGATACACATACGTTTAATTTTAGTACAATGAACATTACCACTGCATCTCTAAGTCTCTGAAGGACAGAAAGTAACTAATAGTACATGGCAGGAGTGATTTTATATATATATATATATATATATAGCTGTATGACTAGACATGCTGCCAAAATGCAGAAAGAGTATTTAAAGACCAGGTGGAAGAAAACACTAATTGTAAGCTGTTACTGTAATTTCAGAATTGGTAGGTGGTAGTAAAATTATTTTCAAATCTGCAACTCAAGCAACATCAACTTTGTCTGAACTCAGAAATTTTATAAACATAATGCATTATCAGTCTAACAAAGAAAATAAGTATTTCTGTACTGCAAGGTTCTTTAACAGCAGCAATATCCTATAACAGTGGCATAATCACACATGTATGGTAAGAAGCTTTCTTTATGGCAAAAATTTCCAAGTAATATTGGGTGACCATGACTGCACACCACTAAGTATCTGGTCAAATAACATAAGAAAAAAATCTCACAATTTTAGATAGTTGCCTTACCGGGACATCAGTTGCAATACAACAAAGATTACATAAAGAAGAAAAAATGACCAATTTTGCAGTTTTCTAAGAGTAAGTATTTTTAGCCAAAAATATGAAGTAAAACATTAATATAGCATGTACACTCACATGCTACATTTTACCATTTCAAGTAAAGCCTCCAGATCTTCAATATGCTTTAAAAAACAGGGAGCCCTGTCTTAGAGGGGCCTTACAACATTATTTCTAAAATTAGTGGTTATCTGCACAGCATCAACCAACCTGTGTATTTTCAAAGATGTTCACTCTCTACAATTTAAGCTAAGGTAATGGAAACATATCAGGAAGCCTGTGTATCCAGGGCCTCTGGAATCACTTTTAAAAAAAAACAGCCAAACTAATATAACAAAATCTGAAAAACATAAACTGGACTGAGAAAATAATACTGACATAGACTGTCATTTGTAAGATGTTGCCTTGTGTTTCAAATACCTCAATAACAAAAGACACTAAATTGGCAACTGCTATTGCTTAAATTGCTGTCTTATATGGAGTAAATTTCATGGTTTCAATCTGGTTTTTAAACACATTTAGATAAGGGGGAAATAATCAACACAGCAGGGCATTGTAATCTCTGTCAAGTTCCAAAATATTAGGACTTCCTTAAAAAAAGATCATGAAAGTATTCTATTGTCTAAGTCAGGGGTCTTCAAACTACGGCCCGCAGGCCAGATACAGCCCCCCAGGGTCCTCAACCCGGCCCCCCGGTATTTACAGAACCCCCCTGCCCCCCCCACCAGGGGTTGGGGGGGAAACCAAGCAGCCGCAGATGACTGCCTGACAATCCGCATGCCAGCCCCCTAGTTAAAAAGTTTGAGGACCCCTGGTCTAAGTAATATGGCTTCAATAACAGACTTCTAACCCATCAGTGCTAAATTATCTGGTGACTTTTCCCAGTGATAGCTCTCAGGAACAAGAATCCTTACTTTATGTCAATGGCATATGAAAGTGTCTTCCAGATCTGACTCATCCACCAGAAGCACTACATATTATTATCCCGTCACTTAAAATTAACTGAAAAAACACAACAGAGAAACTTTATAAATATATGCTGAATCCTCCTGCATAAACAAGGTTTAAAGGAAAACTCAGCACACGTCCAGTTTTAAACTTACCTTACTTTGCTGTTTTCAGGTGTGTGATGTCCAGATTCACCGTGGATTGCCAGCTCCCAATTCATATGATGCCTCAGCATGCACTAACGCTGGTGATATCACACCCACCATAGGAGCCCATAGGGATAACATGAGGGCAAGATAAGTCCTGTGGTTTTACAATTTTTCATATTTTTTTGATGTCTGATATACTTATTTTATATCCCATAGGTTACAATATAGGAGTATTAATACTAAAATATTTAGCAAATTATGTAACACTGTACTGTAATACACTAAAAAGGAGGTGGTGGTGGAACAGTACCTTACCCCTAAAGGCCAGCTCCAGTGTTGTTCTTTGGTGGGTATGAGGTCACCAGCATAGTGCATGCAGGGCCAACACACGGATCGGGAGCTGGCAATCCGCTGTGGGTCTGAATATCGCAAACCTGAAAAACAAAAAAGGGTATGCTTTAAGCTACACATGTGCTAACTCCTCCCTGGCAAAGTGGGATGTACTGTTCTTAATCTTCCCATCTCAGTACGAGACGGACTGGGTTCACGCTCACACCATACGTATTCATTTGCTATTATTTAACCAGTCTCTTTTATCTGGAGATTTAAACCAAGGGATCATGCATATCCCTTGGCATATGTTGTGAATGTATGAAAAAAAAGATTTAAAACTTTATGGTTATAAGGCTGATTTTAAAAAGCTGAAATCATCTCCACTGAGAGCGCAGACTGGTGCTGATGTTTCAGTGAAAATTTCCAATCACAAAATCATATGCAGCTAGTTTACAGAACTATCAAGACAAACTGATTATTCTCCAAACAGTATGTACACAAAAATGTAATTACCAGTAGAATATAAAGTATCTGCATGGGAATGTCACCTTAAAATGGTGAAAAATCACCTTTCAGTATATTTCAAGTGTTAATTTTCAACAAGAATAAGGTAAGTTAAAATTCCACACAGCTCGGCTTCACACCCTAAAATGCAGTATTTTACAAGTTCACCAAACCTGTTCCACAAAACAGCTGGTGGTATTCCCTAAGGGTGTTTTCTGGCATTTAATGCAAAGTCCCCCATTTTTAGACATTAAATTTCAGTAAAAGACAGCTAAGTGTTTTGAGATTCTTTAAAATTATCATTTTTATGTGGTTTATGTTATAAAAAAAGTTCAAGTCATGTATATACACCCTGAAAGAAATGTCATAAAATCTAAAATCAACATTCTACAATATTTTCTGAACATTTGACAATATAAAAATATAGGTAAATAAAAAAGGGGTTGAACTGCTTGATAAACAGAGGCATTTATCTATTTATTTATTCTACACAACAGATTATCTTAATAAATGTAACGAATTCAAGGCTAATTTAAAAAGTTTTTAAAAAAACACCAAAGAATGAACAACTGTGTAAGACTGATTTATTTTTGCAGAGAAAAAAAATTAGTAAGATACTTTATTGGGTCAGGCTGGTGTACCCAGCATAATCCAGCCTTGAAACAGCAGAGGCGAAATCTCATCTCTATCGACAATCTGGACAAGGGGATGGAGTGCCCCCTCAGTTTGCAGATGACACCGGGGGTGGGGGTGGGGGGGTGGGCAGCGGGGCTGACCTGCGG
>JAVJGJ010000034.1:21360016-21373251 GCA_035590215.1 Microhierax caerulescens
ACTTCCAAGATATTAATACTATACAAATGTATTTTATAGGAAATAACATATTGGATTGGATTCTTTCTTTTCTCTTTTACATCTTCATTACAAAACCAAGCCTGATTTCTTGTGTCTAAAGTAAATGAGACATATGAAATCTGTACTTGGGCTCTCTACCTATACTGACACATGTCGTACTTGCAAAATTTGCACGTACAGAAACAGACAACAGGAAGAGACCAAGTGAGTCAGGGCACCTAACACACTGAGAACAGCCAGTAATGGAAGCATAAAGTACGCAAACAGTGTAAGCACATGAAGCACTATCGATACATAGATGCTGCTGGCTAGAAGTTACACCGAAGTCATTGACTGAGCCGGAGCAGAGTCTGTGGCTGAATTTGCAGCACCAAACAAAGCTGACTAATACAAGTGGGGCCCCACACCGACACTTCACGCACTTCAGACGGGTTTACTTTTCAGAATGTGTCTGAAACTTCGGCCCAGGCACAGAATGTTCATCAGAGACCGAAGCACACATTCTGGTTAGTTTAACCTAAAAGGGAACCAGTTTGTGCACTCCCAGGCAGCTCTGAGGTGTGAAATGCAGCACGCCAAGCATAACAACCGGGATGTGTCCTACCTGAAAGCACACGCCCACCCTGAACACTGCTGCCTCCCTGAAGAGATGTCTGATTTTTTTAAAAAGTAATTTACAATGTGAGTACATACTGCTGGATTATGCATTTTACAAAAAAAAAAAAAAAAAAAAAAATATGTGCATTTTTTTGTTTGTATGCTTGTTTAAAACTTCTGCCTGATTTCCTTTGACATTGCCTAGTTCTTACATGAAAAGCAGGGAATAGTAATCTCTCACACAACCTCTCCTCACACAGAAATCCATACTGATGTCCCTAAAATTCTACACGTGCTACGCTGCTTGCTGAGATGGGGGCTCAGAATCATTTGGTAGTCAAAATGTAAGCACAATTAAGATTCACACAGTGGTATTACAATGTATCTTGTTTTGGTTTTGGTTCCTAAAATCCCTAGCAAAACAAACTTTCTCAGAAAACATTACTGGATCTCATTTAGAGATGACTGCCCCACACACAAAGCAAAAACTGCTTTTCTACACACATTAGCTTGCATTTATAAACAATAAATTTCATTTGCCATTTTCTTGTCCAGTCATTCATTACTATAAGCTCCCTCTATATTATTTCATAGTAAGGCTTGGTTTTGATGGCTCTGAGTACTATGGTGTCATCTGCAAACTGTCACCTTACTAGCACTGCCTTTTGCCTGTCCTTACAAGTACATTGCACCGAACTTTGCTGATAACCCTCATACAAAAAAAAACAACCTTCAAGACAAGTGGCCAGTCCTTCCTCTGGTGAAGCATAACTAGTAAACTCAAAAGAAACTGCAGCGATGGCTCTGCAACAGCCTAAATCGGTCGAAGTCTGGAGAGCATACGGAACTCTTCCCCTCTGGCTATGTACCCCTGCCCCTCTCCTTGCAGGGGTGCTGGGTGCCAGTAGCAGCAGTCAGTGTTCCTGGGCTGACCAGGCTGGCCCTGCTCACCCAGAAGCTAGAATAGCACAAGGATGATATAAGGGAAGAGGTGGTAGCGTACAGCTGGAGCTCGTAACCAAATTATCACTCTTTTTAATGCTCGTCTTTTAACTGGCCTAAAATGAAATATTTATTTGAACATCCTTTTAAAATAATCCCTGGTTCTTTGTTTTCTCCTATGCAGAGATTTCTCCTAGATTCACTTCATCTTTGAAGAAGAGTTTCACCTTCTCACATACACGCAGGTAATCTTGGAAATCAAATACTGGGCAAATAAAAGAAAGATTTAAACTCAGGTTACCTTTAATTTTACCCTATGACCTTTTTTGCTATTCGTATACCATTCTGTTGGATCACAAAGTCAGGTCTGGCTTCCACTAGAATTAGGAATGTGTGATATGCCCCACACACCAACATCTGTTACCCTCAGCGGCTGCTGATAAACACGGCCCCAGTTACCAGCTGTTTCAGCAGTAAGTGCTGGGTTATGTTGTGCTGCACAGCATGTGGGATTTGTCTGGTTCCTGGATGAGGGAACAATGAGGTTTAGAGCATCAGCAATAGTTTGGGGCATCTTTTTGTACCACAGATTGGTTCAACAGCCATACCATAGGTTTAGACGTACTGCTGCAATGACTGTGCGAGAGCTGCGTATTACAATTTGTCTAAGGCAGAGCAAGTACTAGTGATACACACTAATGGGGCTCAATGAAAGAAGAAAAAACCCACATTGTCTGTGTGCTTGGGACAGGTGTCAGTGGGGAACAAAGTAAGATAAAATGTTGAGAGCAAAAAGCAGCTTGAATTGCCAATGCCTAGGGCCAAAGAACAAGAATTGTTTAATCACCAAGCCTCCTGTCAGTGTTTATTGGTGTTACTCCTTTTTTTTAAAAAAAAAAAACAAACCAACAAACAAACCACAAACAACTTGTGAAAACAAAGCCAACCCTTAATAGCAAATAAATCGGCAAGACAGATTGGTAGTCTTGAGTTAAAGTAGTAAATGTATTTATCAATCTTTCAAGCTTGCTGGGTTAGCCCTGAGAAAGAAGCAACAACCTAGAGAGAAGTTCTGCACTTAGCAGTAAAATGCTGAATAACTGCTAAGTGCTCTGGTAGGATGCTTTGATTTAGTTTTAAATTGTGTAGACAGTATTTTGGCAGAGGATTCTATACGGCAAGCTTGTTGATTTAAATACCCAGAGGTTAAAAATTAATCAGAATATCAGACTACTTTTGCTTTACTTCCATTTTGACTATAAAAACCCTTTTAACTGCATCCAAAGTAATTTACCCAGCTTTTCCACTTTTACAGTAGTAGACCCAGTAAAATATTAAAACAACTATGATAACCAGTGCTACTGCAGGAAGGACAGTTACTAAAAATCAGATCTAGAGTGTTCCAAAGGTGGTTTACATTTGGGGCCCATGCACCAATACTCCATCCAGTCCACTCTTAAGTAATGACATCTTCATATAAAAGTATTAATTTTTGGCAACATTATTTTAATTTAAAAATAAGTAATGCCAAAAAAAGGAAAATATTTTGCTATATAATTATTTATTATTGAATACTGCAGGGGTCAAGAGATGCAGTATTTCTCCTGTTTGTCTAAAGATGTTACTTGTAACACACATCTTATTCTAAATTTGATGCAAATGCACTCTGCCAGGCTTCGAGTCAACCATGTCCAAGTTAGCATTCCCACAAGTCCAAGATAATAAGCTTTCTTGAGAATGGGGTATGTTACCCCAGTCATGGCATGGCATGACCCAGGTCAAAGATCTTTTCGCCAGCTTTAAGCGTGCCAAAGCCTCTCACTTTCCACAACAGACTAAGCAGATATAATTGAAACATCACATTGCTATCTGTCATTATGACATTGATGCCCCTTCTATGAGAAAGCAGCAATACAACCCATAGTAGAGTCACACACAATATCCCCTCTGCTTTTAAGAGTAAGACTTGTAGTGGGATAAGAATGTTGCTTTTTTAAGAAAAGCTAAGTTATTTTCATTAATTCAGGGCTTCTTTTTTTCCCCCTCCCACAGCGCTACTTCCTCTGCTAACACAAAAGATATCCCTAGAGCAGAATGTCCCCAGCTGTCCTCATGATTGGTAGGTTCTTGTGACAGGGCTTTTGCATCATTTGTTGATGCAAACAGTAACCTTTTTGGGTAACCTTTTCTGGAAGTTTGACCTTGATCTCCAGTATGGAAAATTCTTTTCTTACTGCTATTTATAGGCAATATTGGTATTGACCTGGTTATGTTTTAGAATACATACATACAGTTTCAATAATGTAGCATTCCATTTCTTTGGAGTTGCACCAACGTTTAAACAGCATACTCCGTTATCTAATCTGGTATATTTGCTACACCTGGAGGCTAGCTGCATGTTCATGAACAACAGACTGAGTCACAGAGAAATTTATGCCTTGAATCCACCAGATAATCAGATGAGCTTTGTAATACTGCCCTGGTATTTTCTTGCAAATTTCCTATCAAGTCTAAGGGCCAAGCTATATGTAAAAAACAAATACACTAGCTACAGGACCAAGATTTACTACTCAAATGACCAGATTACTTTTTTTAAAAAAAGGAAAATAACAACTACATAATGGAGAATAGGATATTAAGATATCTGGTATTTTTTTTAAACTAAAGAGATTTTGATCAACCTGGGGGAAAAAATTAACTTGCCATTGCACAGCATAATTAGGGTCTAAAGCAAAATACCTGAGACAATAACGAGCATGTGAACATTGAGGATTACAGTGATTACCTACATTATGAATTACATGGCCTATACATATTCTAAAAAAAGAATATGCTGCACTTTAGATCCCAGATTTAATGCATTGTAGCAGAGTTACTGAGCTTACGCAGATTGTAAATGAAGATCAACATCTACTTTCATGGATCACATTGCAGGGTCTAAATTTAGTTCATCATTGAAAATATATTTGACAAGCTGCATTTACATAGCATACATTTAAGCAAACAAACCAATCCCACACCCTACCTGCAAAAAGGTTTTTCATTTTTACATTGACAAGAAATATCAGTAGGACAGAACTTGTCTGTATTACCCAGGCAGGTCTTAAAGTCTTCAACTCCAGTGCAGTCAGCTGTATATTAAAACAAAACAAACATTTATTTAATGCAATTATACATTAACATACTGATAGTGGTCTGTATTTCTAATTACATCAGAAATTTAAGCTGCATATGATGTAGTCTGTAGACGATACCAAGTCTTACTTTCCAATGACTTGCCCCTTCAAAATTCTGAAGTTATTTGAGAAATGAAAGTTTATCTGCTTAAATTACTTTACTCTGATTTCACACCCATCTTCCAGTTAGCCAATAAACTGTATGGCTTATATCATTATGATTTTTATTGCATTATTTAAGTGCAGTTGTATCTGAATTTCACTATGTATCAACTCTGGATTGTTGGCAAAGGCTAAAAGTCTTAAAACCCATTTGAGACTCAAACCTTCTAATTATAATCCAAATTAAAACCTTTTTGTGTTGGGATTATTCCTTATTTTGGTGTACAAAAAGATCTGTTTTGCATTAGTGTCAGTTCTCATCCATCTCTTTTACACAGTAAACCTTGTGGGCTGTAAATTACGTTCCAGAAGTTTGCAGTACTGCACAGGCATACGGCTGTCTAAAAATAACTGCCTCATCAGCAACCTTAATCAGACATCAAAAGTCACCATGTTTGGTTCTCAAAGCTGACATTCTTTGCTACCTGTTCCTTTCCTACGTTGGACTCTGAATGCTCTACTCATCGTTCATACCAGCAAGCTACAGGCTGACCCAGAGCTTCTGGTGCAAAACCACCAAAGTCCATGATTTATGGAGATGTACCTGACACCTTGACCGACAATGTTTAACCCAACAGGCAATTGCAAGCACCACTGGATACGCTGAGAGAGTTGCCAATGCAGCCAAGTATAACAGTGTATAATTTTCACAACGAGAAGAAAATGTGTTTAGAAGAAAACCAGTAAGTCAGTACTAGAGGAGATCCCTGGGCAGATCCTTCTGAGCCTACCTGGCAACTGATAAGAAGAAAGCACTATCAGAGCATTAATATTACTGTTTTGCTATTGCAGGAGGGATTTTACACCATCAACAGGTGGATTAGCAAACTCGTGACTGATGTGTTATTAGCTTGAGAAACTATGCTATGGGCAGTCTTTATTTCAAGAAAAGATGTAAGCGTCCTTCCACCCCACTGTCCAAGACAATCTAATCCAACATTTACTGTTAATCAGAGATAAATCTAAATGATTACACAGTGGTCAAGGCTTGCATTCATACAGATCTATTTATATATACTGCATTTCTTTCTCCCAAGAGGGCATCAGCATCGAAGCACTTTCCAAGACAACCTAAATATAGGTTATATGTTACAACTGTAAAGTACAGAACAATGAAAAAACACTAACAGTATTATCTAGGAGATAAGCAACACTACTGTTTTTTAGCTAGCTGTCTGATCAGTAACAGAATCACAATTCTTTTAACAACACTACAAAAAGTACTAAGGGAGTAGAAAATAACTAACTGTGATTCTGTTGGAGAGCGAACAAGCACATGCCCTTTGATATTATTGCTGTAACTTTCCATGTTATTAAGGAACTCACTGCTGATAGTACTGTAGTCTATATAAATGCAAAATTATCCTTAAAGTGGTATTTTTTTTTTTTTTGGCAATTGAAAGGCTAAAGTAGCATAAAAAGAAATTCCAGTTCCTCAAATGACAAACCAAAACTCTATTAGAAAAATAACTGCAGCTGGTTTATATCCATCAGGTTAGTAATACCTGATTACTAGTAAATGGTAGCTACCAGGTAAAGAACAGTTATAATAATAAATAAATAAAATCAATTTGTAGAGAATCTTTTAATAAAAAAATTTGTGACTAATGCTGTTTAGTCTAACAGAATCAGACGCAATTTGGTGTAACAACTTCTCATTTAAAATAACCTTTCTTCAAAGCATTCTGGTTGTCATACTCTTTAATTACTGATGATTTTCTCCCTGTTGATCTCAAAAAAATTATGTAAAAATACTTGCTATAAAAAGAACGTATTTTTTTAACCCATATACCAAGTAATTCTTCCTACTGAAAAAGAACTGAACCATCTTACTCATTTAAAACGCATCCTTTTGACATTGACAGATTGACTCAAAATGATTGAAACCCACCAGAATACCTAAGTGTTTCAGTTGTAATTCATATGGTTGCAAGCTTTTTAATGTATAGAAGTAAAAAGTAGGTGCAAGTGACCACATTTTTGTCTTGCATACCTATGTCTGTAAAATATCACCATACTCCTGGCAGTACAGAACACAAAACCTATGAAACACTTTGTAACAGCAAACACAGGTAAGCAGCTGTCACATGGAGGTCTTCACTTTTGCATTGTTTTCCCATTATTTAAAAATAAACTCTACCTAAACCATACAGAGAATTTCCTCAGAAGCAATACAGCTGGCATTGCAATACCAGAGCAGCGCTCCCATAGCTGAGCCAGGCATCTGATAGCCACAGCCCTGTTCTGAGCAGCTGTAAAGGCAAAATGCATCCATGTCTCAAGTCCTAAAGCTTCAGGTTCACTCAGCAAATCGCTGGCCAGGAGCAGAATGAAACAAAAGACCTCAAGAATGGACAACCTGAAGCCAACCACGGTAAGAGACCCTTTCTTCCAGCAGCAGAGTGCACTCTCCACTACTGTTATTTACTGTAGCAAGCCAAGGATCGTGGATTTTGAGCTTGTTTTACAGCATTTTTCTCTATGAAGAATTACTAATTAACTTGTTACGGATATAACTTCCTGAAAACCTCTCCAGCATATTTTCTTTTATGACAACTGGGTACTTCCATAAAGATGTCTCATTAATCTTGCTATTTCTGGACCGCTGAATACATATGCAAAGTATTCCTTTAACGATGTGAGTTTCAACACACCAAGGTATCCGTCACAAGCATTTATCTGTTCTCCCTTTAGGGTTATATTGCCTCTTAAAAGTTTTAAAGATAACAGATTTTGAATGTATTTAAAGATAAAGTGCATTGAATATACACTGTTTTTAAAGACATGTCAAAGGCACGGATCAAGAGTTTAAAAATGATGATTAAAAAGTTATTACCAGACTGGTCTTAAGATGTTTACCTCAGTAAAAGAAACTGCATGATCCTTCTTTAGCTGTAATGCAGAAGCACTAAGGATGAATTCATACACACGTTGTTCTTCTGCTTGGCGTGGAATTTCCTTCTGGTTCCCGATCACAGCTGCCGAGCGCTGGTCCTTCAGGTTGTACACAAACAGCTTTACCTAGGGCTTGTAAATTTGATTAAGACAAAGATGCAGAAATGTAATTTGCAGTTTTTACTTGGGTGAGATGTTTTAATGAAGCGGATTACAAACCCCAAGCTACTGACTTTGTTATATTGTCAGCATTTTATTGGAGGCAACAGGTCTGGACTGGCCCTCACGGAGGGGCTGCAGAGGCCATCAGCAGGTGACTCTTTTTAGTGCCTAAGTAAAACCAATGCCAATAAGCCAAAACAGCTGTTAGCTTTGTATGCCACAGAATACCCATTTCTTTCTTTTTTTGTCTTAGTTTCCGAAAAATCAAGTGCAAAGTTACACATTCTACTGCTACAGTCTAGGTTGACTACACTAGACTAATTCTATTTTCTCAAATTGAGAGCTACAACTAAAGCAAAGTTACTAACCAAAATCAATGGTGGAAGCTGGTCAACTGCTTGTTAGCTTTAATCTTAAACAATTTCAGAACTGCTTCAAGATGGCTTTGGAAAACACTCTTTCTACTACTGTTGCGTTGCAGGTTCCGAGGGAGGCGCAAACAGAAAGCAAGTTACACACGTCTCACACAGGGGTATTGCAACCGCTACAAATAAAGCATAAAAAAAGTTACCAACACTTCAAACCATGACAGCCTCAGTTTAGACCTAGTACCTGATCACAGTAAAGGAAACACATGGAATTTCGTTCAGCTGCTTTACTGAAAGCAATCAGCCCATAAGCGAAAGGGCAAAGAATAACTGCACCTTGAGTAACGGTGTTCTGGCTCTGCCCCGCAGTAAATGCGGAGCTCCCAAATGGATGTCCTTTTTACCACTTCCGAGTCAGGGATTAAACTTCCATTTCCCTCTCCCTCCTATTCTTCTACAACCTGTTAGTGAGTACTAAAATGCTTAATTTTTTGCAACGCAAAATAGATCTGGCCATTAGACTTTAAAACATAAAGAAGTTTCTTCAAATTAAAAAAAAATAGTGTAAAATCAAGATTTTCCAACTTCTAGACTTCCTTCTCTTTAGCATTTCAGCTTGGTTTACACACTCACTCTGGTCTACAAGAAGCGCACATCAATACTGCAGTAATATAAATAATATGGTAACTTCTAGAACGGTTTCAATTACAGTCCTCCTTCACTGTCGTTTACCATCAGTACATATCTGAGCTGTGCTTCTTAGCATCCCCGTAATTTAAAATAAAAATTACATGCAATCTAGAGCATACTAATGCTTCTTTTTGAAATTTACAGACTTTGTAGGACCCCACCTTCTTTCTAGATTTAAAATAAATTTTCTGTAGTTGAATATGATTCAGAAATACTCCAAACTTTCACTACCAGGTAACTACACCGATGCATTAAAATATCGTTACAGTATTTCCAAAGTTATTCAAGAATCATAATGGTAATCTGCCATTGCAATAGCCACATTACTTATTCACACAATTTCTCTTCTTTAAGTAGTTACACCGCAGGTTACACCATGTATTACATTGTTTATGACCCTTGAATTGGCAAATTACCTGGAAAAGTATCATGGAGCCATACTGATGTAAATATATTTGCTATCTGCCTGGTTCTGTTAACAGTACGTGTCATTCTGCCAGCACAGATAAAAGCTGCCTTTTTTTCTCCCAAGTTCTGAGCTACAACATTCTTTAAAAGAAATTACCAAGAAGAAGAAATGGAAGCACTTCTCAGAATTTAAGATGCATAAACAACAGTGGTTATTTTTTTCTGGGAATGTATGTTTCAGTACTTCAGGGGTGAAGTTTTTTCCCCTCAATGTCAGTGAAACAGGTGTTATTTTGGCATGTCATTTTTTGTCTTTTTTTTTTTTATATATACCAAATTAACTTCTAAAACATACATTAGAAAAAGGAATTGACAATTTGCCCTATAGATGAGACAACATACAGAAGTTACACTTAATTTTTAAAAAGCATCTTATCACCCTTTATTTTCAGGTGCTTCACAACGATATGACAAAATAAAGTTATCACAAACAGTTTTCTGCAAATAAAAAATTACTATCAACAATTTCCAAATCTCTATATATGGAAAACAATCAATCATAAATAAAAAACATGCATTAAATTAAAACTATTTCTAGATTATAAAATATAATCATGTGACCCAGTTCTTTTAAGACATTGGATTTTTCACAAATAAGTAACTTACACCATATAAAAATCACAGTATACATTCTTCCTTTTATTATGTTAGTGTATTATTGCATTATGAAAGAAACTTTAAGTGACTATTAATGATATACTTGAGAGGCGTTTCAAAGTGTTTCACTATAAATTAATAAAATCATGTCTTGCAGTGCAACTTTTCCTGCCTACTGGGTCTGAAACCTTAAAGAGATCAAGTCAGGCACATATTTAAAATGAAGACTCAGCAAGATGGCATCATGTTGAATCTGCTTTTTTAAAGCTACTGCATAGCACCTTTACTATAAATTATTAATACAGAGATGTGGCTACAGTTCCTTGTAGTTATTTGGAACGAGTCACCTGTGCAGTATTACACAAAAGGTGGAGGTTCAGCTCTCTGAACTGAAGAGGGCTGGCACCTTCTTAACCTGACAAAGACTTCACACAATGGCAGCTGTGTACTAAGGATTCAGAATCACCATTCCAATACTTGTTCAGAGCAGCCGAGTAACCTGATTTGGGCTGCCTTGATTTCAGCAAATGCATTCCAAACTTTTCTGTAATAACCTGCACCTTTTTTGGTAACTCTAGGAATTTCTCTCATCATGTGTCTCACATGGGTGGGCAAGATGATGACTGACTAACAGAAGTTTATGTTAGTAAAGAACTATTATATCACATTCCAGGTTTTACTAAAAAATTCCTTCCCACTACTAATAAATCTATGCTCCAGGACAGAGAAATACCAACTGAGAGATCAACTATGGTCTTTCTGAAAGCAGAGAACACACCCAGACAGGATATAAAATTTCATACTTTTTTTGTCCTATTTTCTTTGGCTGCAGACTGGGAAACTGACATCTTTAGCTATAGCTGTTTCATTGCCAGGACACAAGCCTCTAATCTTAGTTGCAGCTTTTCAACTGCTAGGGATATTAAACAAAAACTGTTGACAGAAAATAAACAAACACTACACTGCCTTGTGGAGAGAAATGAGAAAGAGAAAAAAATTAAAACTAGAAAGTGACACTAGTAGGCAAAACCTGTGCTGGAATTAACCTATGCTTGCTCACTCCTCTTGTCCACCACAAAGAAGTGATGCAGCACAGGGATACCATTTTATGAGCTCTAGAACCCTACTCCTCACTGTTCATTCATCAAAAAGCAATGATTTTGTGTCCCAGAAAAAGTATCTAATACTTCTGAATGATGATTTAACTCTCGGGTACAGTTCTATTACAATTTTGCCCCAAGGAGTAATTTGAGACAAATACAGCTTAAGGAGAGCTTGCAATCACATTCATTTACAGCATTAACTTGTAAAATTGGGGGCTGTAATACAAACTGCTTACTCTAGCTCTTGACTGCCTAACCACCAAGGAGTCCAACGCCCCTTTTGCAGACCAGGCACTTCCATGTGCACTGTGAGATTTGAATGGCAATGCCCTTAAGTGTGGAAAGGACCAGAGCAGCTTTTGGCACTGTGGGCGGTGGGCAGTCTTTTAAGGCCTACTCTTGCCTCGAAAGGGCAGACATGCTTAATCCTGAACAGCTGCCCAAGGAAGCTTCCCTCCCTGTTCCCAGAAGACTAATGCCTGTGCATAGTTTTCCATTACGTACTGAAAAATGTCACCACAGTAACCCCTAGAAAATCCATGCAAACCTGCATCATTTTACCTTTCCTGTTGACTTGAGGCAGCATATCACTCAAAAGGCATAAATTTAAATAGAATCTAGTAGAGCAGATGGTTTTTCCTTTATGTTTTTTTTTTGCCCAGAACCTGACCAAAGAGAGATAAAAAATTTCTGCCATCCAGTCTTGCACTTGAAAATAGTAATTTCTTCACCATCATCACTTCCTGCCTTATGTCTGCATCTGTTTCCCTGGAAATGGCATACAAAGCCCAAGCATCTAATTTTTCTACTCCTCATTCTGTGATGGAACGCTAAATGTGTCTTGTCCAGGAGCTCTATGAAGACTGACTTAATATCCTCTGATTCCTGCCTGAATTCTGAGTTTCTTGGGCCTTAAGATACAATTAAAGAAACAAAACACTTTCAGTCTACTGTCCCAAGCAAGTTTAACTTAACTAATAGATTTCTTCTTCTCTAACCTTCACATTTACAGACTTCACCTTCCATTGGACTCTGTATAAAGAAGTCCAACACTCTGCCTGAAATTTGGATTTCAAAATATCAATACCTATCTGCATCTGAGCCGTCCTAAAAGCCTCACTCACTCCTGCTCCTTCATCATTTGTGCCTTGCACACATTCCATTGCGCAGTACCGCCTCACAGCTTCTGCTAGCCCCACAGTGACACTAGGAACACTGTTTGCCTGTATTTCAGTAATCATTCGCCTTTAAATTAGCAGGTGTAGAAGAAGAAATCGCGTTTGAAATCTCTTCTAATGGAGAACAGGAGCAAATATCCCTTCATAGCCCGGTGCTGAGAGTACCTTCATAGGAAGTAGCATTTCTTTTCAGGTTTAAGTTTTCCAGCCAATCTGTTCGTATAGCAAAATACGAAGCACACATTTTCACTAATTGAAAGACAACAGAATTCAACAGAAGGAAGGAGAAGCTGCCAGCACAGTGACCTTTTGCAGTTTATATTATCAGGGAAGTGCCAGAGCAGATACAGATGATGTTACCTCTAGGCAACAGTCTGATTATCATCGTGTACTGATAATGACTTCCACTTTGTTCAAGGAAGACCACCAGATCCATTCCAACCCTTAGAAGAGTGCTTTGAAGAGAAATGGAGGATGAGCAGAAGTAGAGCGATACACACAATAATAAAAGCAGTGTTTGAAAATTTCATCTTAGAAAACTTAATTTCTAATTTCATTCTTGTGGAAAAAGAATTTCACAGAAATCCTACCAAGATCAATGGGTGCTGCTGCATATAAACTTCTGGGAAGAAAAAGTTGGCTACCTGCTACTTCTGCATTTTTATTATTTGTCAGCACTTTAAAACTCAAAACTATAGGTTTCTAACTTCCTAAGCATTGTTAATGTGTTCTATACAAATTCAAACAGTATCGGTTTCATGGATTAAGCAACCTGCATACAGTTCTTCAAATATTAGAGGTATGTGAAAACTCAATGCATAGTCTATAAAGGATGTTTTAGGTATTAGTTGTGTGGGTTTTTAAATGATGTTTAAA
>JAVJGJ010000034.1:21398486-21415198 GCA_035590215.1 Microhierax caerulescens
GTCTTTTGCTTTTTACTTCTACGTCTTTTGCTTTTTACTGGACTTTTGCTATTTACTTCAACGGAAATACAGGTAAGCTCTGATGTGTGCATTTTAGGAGCCATTGTCTTCAGGGATGCTTAAGCATAGAGTTGATGTCTTGGCTGAAGCAGGCCAAACATGCCTTCATGTTGTATACTCTATCCAAACGTTATGTGTGTGTTGCAATGATGCTGAGACTCAGTTGCCTATGTGATGCAAGGAGCTCCCAACAGCTATCAGTACTACTTCTCTGCTAATGCTGTGGTTCAAATAAATGCCAGTGCCAATGAGAGTAAAAAACAAATCTGAATTGTGTTTCTTCAGCTGCTCTTATTGGGTTTACATGGCAAGGTTTTGGTAGAGGGGGGCTGCAGGGGTGGCCATTCTGCGTAAAGACCAGAGGCTACTCCCGTGTTGGACACAGCCCGTTCCAGCTGGCTCCGAAACAGACCCACTGCTGGCCAAAGCTGAGCCCATCAGGCAGGCTGGTGGCACCTCTGGCATAACTTATTTAGGAAAGGGTAAAAATGCTGCACAGCAGCTGTGAGAGAGAGGAGTGAGAAAAATGTAAGAAAACCAACCTGGTATACGTCAGTGTCAGTGAAGGAGGAGAGGGGGAGAAGGTGTTCCAGGCACTAGAGCAGAGATTCCCCTGCAGCCTGTGGAAAAGACCATGGTGAAGCAGGTTGTCCTCCTGCAGCCCATGAAGGACTGTGCCTGAGCAGGTATCCATCCTGCAGCCCGTGGAGGACCCCATGCCTCAGCAGGTGGTGATTCCTGAAGGAACTTGCAGCCCATGGAGTGCCCAGAGAGGAGCAGGCTGCTGGCAGAACTTGCAGCCTGTGTAGAAGAGACCACACAGGAGAAGGTTTTCTAGCAGAAACTGCAGCCCATGGGAGACCCACGCTGAAGCAACCTATTCCTGAAGAACTGTACTCCATGGAAAAGACCTACACTGGAGCAGTTCTTGAAGAACCGCAGCCCATGGGAGAGACCCCACGCTAGAGCAGGGGAAGAAGTGCGAGGAAGGAGCAGCAGAGACGAAGTGTTACGATCTGACTGTAATCCCCATTCTCCATCTTGCTGTACCACTGAGGGGGAAAGGAGGTAGAAAATCTGGGAATGAAGGAATGAAATCAAGCCTGGGAAGAAGGGGGGACATGGGGAAAAGGTGGTCTTAGTTTTGTCTTTGTTTCTCACAAAATGCAACGGTATTTTTAATTGGCAATAAATTAAATTAATTTTCCCCAAGTCAAATCTGTTTGACCCATGACGGTCATTGGTACGTGATCTCCCTGCCTCCATCTCAACCCATGAGCTTTTCTGTGATATTTCTGCCCACGCCTCAACCTCACTGTCCTATGGAGGAATGGGAGTGAGTGCATCTCAGTGGGCATCTGGTGGCGGCCAAGGTCAGCCCATCAAAGCTGCTTTGTGGAGACTGAACTAAACAGGATACCTTCACCCAATTCTGGCTTTGTGAATAAATAAATCTCTTCCTGGATACTAGGTAGTCATTGAGGTAACAGTTTTTCCTACATGATATTGAATCATATAATTTTTACAGATCTTGAAGTATGAGACGTGAGTGGGTTCATCCTGTGAAAAAATTATCAGTGAATATCTGTGTTTAAGTGAAATGACATCAACTATTCACATCCCCTTTGTTCTGCTTTTTAGAAATATTCTAGCAAGCATAGTCAAAGAAAGTTGTGAATGGATGTTTGAAATTTATGTTCAGTAACATTCAGAGCAATCTTTTTTTTTTTTTTTCTTTTTTTCCCCCCAAGGAATACAAGTATTTTCTCCAAAATCTCATTCTTAGAAATCATTCTCATTCAGGCAAGGAAGTGAAATACACTTTGTGACTTGTATGTCTTCCCAAACCAATCAATACAGATTGGTTTTCAAATGATGTATTGAATAACTTCACCCACTTGCTAGCGTACTACTAAAGTTAAAAATTATTGCCAGACATTACATAATTTTGAATAATTTGCTCAGCTCTACATGTCAGCCTATTACAGAATTGAATCAATTAGTTCAGGAGTTTTTTAAAACTTCTCATCCTTGAAGCATGATTTTTTTGAATTTTGTGACTCACAGTCATGTGTCACTTAAATTCACAGTGAAGAAACTATGAAAACCTGCAGTATGTACCATATTCAGCGCAGATGTTTTTCTTTCACCATGAAATACTTCAAATTATATTAAAATCAGTTTAAGTTGCAGCATTAGTGAACAACCAGCATTGTTCTACTCATATCTTAACCTCTGTGCCATACCTGCTTGCTTATATTCATTCATTTGAAAGGCAGGCACAGTATGTTACAAACACAGTATCTAAATGGCATGTACAGTATGCCCATAGGGCCAGATTGGGATCTATTTGCTTGATGTACAGTGTACATTTTAAGGCACACTATAGGGATTGAGTTTACATTTTGATAACTGTCCTGTTATTTGCAAAGATGGTCACTACCTGGAAATGTTGCAAAAATAAATGTTCATTTCTAAGAGTGGCCAATGTATTTATGTTTTCACTTTATATTTTTCTCAAGAAAAAGAAGTGTGAAAATGTGAACTTTAGGGCATTTTAAAAGTAAATGTCAACTACCATGTTACATTTTATATACATAGATATGTCTTCACATATATCTAAATATATAAAATGATTGTAGGAGCTCATACTATAAGCTTAGTTTTAATACAGTACTTTAAATATACTGGTATTTATTTTCAGTTACACTTCTGCACTGCTTCTTTCTAATGCAGAGCTTGATACGGACATTGGTTGATAACAGCAAACAAAAAAAATTCGTAAAGAATATTATTGTCTTACCATGCAATGTAGTTAGGCATCCTGTGGCACTATTCTCTTATCCAACTTATTTACAGTACTGCTGAGTACATTATCAATAAATATTACAGTGTTTGTCTTATTTGATTTTTCATGGCACCCAGCAATTTATTCAGGATATGAGTCCTGTCACACATGAGTTTCAATGAATGAGTGTGTATGTGTCAGCGTCGGTGCTGAGGTTGCAAGTTCAGAGGCTCCATTTTGAGATTTCACAGCAGCACTGTACTCACAAATGTCCAGGAAAAACTCATAGTTTTTTAATTTCCAATCTTTAAACTTCTTTGATGTTAAGTTGGGATCATCCAGAAGGCTGTTGATAACTGTGAGGTCCCCTTCCTTCGCCTACCAAATTTCAGAAAGACAGAGTACATGTCAAAATGAAATGCATGCCACATTCAGTATTTTGGCACTTTATTTCTTGTTTCATTTTAGCACAAACTGCTAAGGAAGATAGTTCAAACACTTGAATTTTTTGCCTATATTCAGGAACTATTACAGCCTAAACTGTTAGACAACTCAGTCCTTGGCATTTTCCACAACCATGCCTATAAAGAGTGTAAGTATATATACTATAAAGAGTAAGTATAAAGAGCTGGAACATGTTTGTTTTCATGCATTTTTTAGTTTCTTTGGAACTTCATTCTAAAGTTACAAAGGAAGCCTCATCCATGGAAACCAGTAATATATACTTTTAATAGTTTATATTACTTATACACAAAATGAACCAGAAAGCCTTACTTTTAAAGTGCTCTTGAGAACTCTGATGTGATGAAGCTTTTCATTGGTAACTGGATCATTACATCGCTTTACAAAAGACTTGCGGAACTCCTGCTTGGTGGAAGGACGCTGCTCTCCAAAAGCTGACAAACTAGCTTGTTCCAGAGATTTGTATAGCTCTTGCAGACCATCTGTATTTTCTCCGATTTCTTTTACATTTTCTGAAAGAAAATAAAGAAACCTAACAACATATCTAACCATTCAGATGAAGTCTCTAAACCCAGGAAGCAATACTACAAATACATGTATAAAGTAACCCTGTAATACAGTCTTCCAAATTTAGTTTTGATAAAATGAGAACATTTGGTCAGTCCCAAAGCTATATTCTTAGCACTACATCCAAGCATTTCAAGTACAAACTCCTGCATAGGGAGTGATGAATTTGCCAACATATAACAGGTCAATCACAAAACCCTTGCTGAGAATAATGGCAATATTGCTCTGGCTTTCAATGGCAGTAAAGAGGATCAGAACATCTCCAAAAGCTTACCTTCTGCACAGAAACTATTATGTCTTCTAATAGGAACTTTATCTTCTAGTTTATCATCTGTTTCTTCCATGTACTTTACATGTCCCTTACCCCTGACATCTCTGTTTCGGGGAAGGCTTTGGCTACGTTGCTTCTGTGGCCTGCTGTGAGAGCTGTGCCCCCTTTGACATTCCACCAAAGGGAAAGGCCCATCCTGCTCATAATTATGACGTCTCTGTACCGGTAGCGTTGCTTGTCTTCGTTTTTCTGGTGACATTCCAGGCTGGCCAGTCGGGTACTCTGTATCGGGAGGGACAGTCTGAAGAAAATGGAGCCCTGAACTGGTTAACGGAGTCTCTATCAGATCCTGCCATGAGCGTCTTTCCCGGTAGGGTGGTCTGCATCCCGATGAGTGCGTGCTTCCTGCTACGTCTTGTCGAGAATCCTCAGCGGAAGAATGAGAATACGTCGATTCACTTGAAAAGTGCCGACCGTGTTTGGTTTCAGGGAATGGACTTGAGGAATTCACCTGAAAAGACACAAAAGCATCTGACTATAAGACAATGTCTTGAACAGACCCAAGAAAGTTACTGTAGTGTAGAACATTATATGATATATACTAATGTGTTTTGATATGTCATAATATGAACCTCTGTAAACAGAACATGATCAGCAGTGAGAACTGTTACACAAGTGCTCCATTTCAGCTTCTCCCTAGTCTTGTTTTGCACATTCTCTGCCCATGAGCAACTCCTGTTGGAAGGAACAGTGTAATACTGGTGCAAGTTTCATGAAGACCTCTCCAGTTTGCATTCAGTCCAGCAGTGTGCTGTGAAGACATGAAAATCACCCAAAGAAACCAAAATTGGATTTCCTTTCTTTTTTTAGGGGATGAGTATCCAGCCAAACAGAAATACACACCCCACTCTAGCACCCAGGAAGATTTTTTAATTTTGGAGGACTGCTGAATTTGTCAAATTGTTTTTTTTTTTTTAATTCTGCTGGGTCTATGTATAATTTTAATTAAAAAACAATGATAAAGGCAAAAAAGTGGGAAAAAAAAAAGGGAGGGGCTTAACTTGTTCCCCAGCTGATAAAACAACATCACAGTGGTGAAAATCAGTCTGAACTTCACCCAAGTGATGCTGTCTCCGTCACTGTTTGGTTATGGCTGTGTGAGGATCATCTCATTCACAGTGAAGAAAAATGTGAAAAAGAAAAAGAGAACAGTCCTATCTGCACTTAGAAACATAGAATAATTATCACAGCCTATGTCTGATACAATAGAAATGTTCTTATTCACTACTAGATCCTCTTCATATACAATTTTTTTTTTTTCTATTATCAAAACCTGCCTGTATACAATATATCAGAGGTGCTTTTATCAACTACTTAATGTTTATGAATCAACAGAAATTACTCTATGCCACTGCTATGGTATTGTACACAATGTTTCATGTTGTAAAAAAAAATAAAATCCTTGCCTCTGAAGATATGTTCTTAAAAAAAAGTGTTTGTATTAAAACATGATTACTGCAGGAATGTGATCTGATTTTGATTTCTAGCATCCAGTATCCAATAGTCATACTTGAAAAACAGTCACAGTTATACAAAATATCCCATCCACCACATTCTTTTCATACTCTACAGTAATCTCTACATTTGAATATTTTGTTCATATTATTAGGTGTTGTCTCCCAAATCCTACAAATGGTGCCATCTTTACAGTCCAGTGGCATACCTGTGTAAGGAGACATTTACCTCTCCT
Organism: Microhierax caerulescens; assembly: GCA_035590215.1. NCBI lineage: Eukaryota > Metazoa > Chordata > Aves > Falconiformes > Falconidae > Microhierax > Microhierax caerulescens. The sequence continues at coordinate 21,404,385 of JAVJGJ010000034.1, forward strand.
TCCTTTGTACTTGGCTTGTTGTGGAAATGTTCAGGTCTTAGCTCATGAGGAACGGCAGTAATTTCATTATTACAATGAAATCTGTCTGTTCTGTCTTTATGGTGATTAAATATTCCGAAACAAGTGAAATGTTAATCAAGGTATGCAGATTTTTTTGGTGACCTACTGTCAAATGCAACATTTATAACTCACTGAGGGTGTTCGATGATAGGTTTCACACAGTGTTGAAGAGCCTTCCTGCTTCAGGGTCAAAGAGCCATCGATGTCATCCTGGTCGCTTTCACTCCAGTAATCTGCTAACAAAGCATTCCAGGTTTCACTTGTGCTTTTCCACAAGAAAGCAGGTCCCACATTTAAAAAATATCATTAGCATGCAAAGGTAAACATTTCACAGTCACCTAGGTGACTTGGCAGTCACTGAGGAACAGATCTGTGAAAATGGCTGGAACCTACGATACACAGATATGTAGAAGAACCTTGAAATGTTTTAGGATAGCATTACAGAAAGCAGCTTGGGCACCTAACTCCTACTGTACATAAAAACCAGCTTCTGGTCACAGACTTTCAAAGAGAAACATCATTCTAGATGCCAAAGTAGAGCTGAGCCTCAACACTTAATTTAACTCTGTTAGCTTAACAGGTCCCACCATGGGTGATGGTGGAAAAGACCATGCCAGCACCTGAGCTCAGGAGATGCAGAAATGGTTCCAAAGCACATCCTGACCTGTGTTTGTGATGTCTTCCCTTGCTCTAGGGTGATAAAGATACCTGATGGCTGTGATTTGGGAGATCATCCCTCACCCTGAACCTTGCATTCTCTTTATCATTTGTTTTAAATATTTCTTAAAATTATTACTCAGATTTTTATTTTATTTGGTGGTGGCACCAATAAATATAGTTCTTCAAGGATATGGCTTCTTAGGAAAAATGATATTTTAAAAGATATGGCGCATATGTTCATGAAGAAGTCAGCTATGACATTTCCAACTTTGTGTCTGCTGTCTTTTCCTAATTAGCATCTCTGAAGCATTACCTTCATCTGGATGAATATCCTTGTCATCAGGTGTGTAACCAATTGCTGCGAGACCCAAACGATTCATCCATCTAATAGAACAATAAAAAAATGAGGAAGAGCGATACTTAAAAGGAACATCTAGTCTAGCATAAATCTGAGGGCACACATATTCTTCACATTCGGAAAAGTCAGAGGCAATGCTTAGTCCAAAACCTGAAACTGTTCAGGCTGTTAAAATCACGAATTAGATGTGGTTAGTAGTTAACAACTTTAAGTGAAAGATGTTCCAGTACATGTACAATAGAGATGTACTTCTCCACCTCTGTTTACAGCTGCTGGAAGATGTTTGCCTAGTCGAGTATCAGACTCATTGCATTTTATTTTGCTGCCTGGAAAACTGAAGAATCATGACATCAATCTTCCTTATGTCATCAAGAAAATATGAAGCATACAAACTAATATGCTAACTTTAGCAACGACTAAATGAAATTTTTAGAATATCTGTGTAGAACAGAGAACGTTGAGCTGTCTCCATCTTAAGAAGAATCAAATCCTCTTTAAGCTGCATCTGCGAAACTGTTTGAGTGGAACGGTTTCCAGGGACATTGTGTAAAGAGGCATATGGCATTTGTCCTGATTGCTACTTCTATTAATTTCAAGAACTTGCCTGAATTGCCAAAATGCTATAAAATAAAATAGACATGATAATAATTTTATGAAAACCTGTATTAGGAAATAAGAGGTATTAAATTTGTGCACTCAGAAAGCTCAGACTATGATAATAATTCCACAGGTTATTTGCTAGTCTATACTCATGATACTGGTGATATAAATGTTTAGGCTTGTTGAGCTGTGATATCAACATTATTTTCCTTTGATTTTTTTTTTTTTGAAATACAGAATTTAGGTTTCTAAAACAAGACTTGGTAAATTGAAAGTACTTCAATATTTGCATTTCACATTGGATGTTCTGGTTTCTTTCTTTGTCCCGAGATTAATTTGATCAAAAATAAGATTCTTTGTTTCATTAAGAAAATATTATAGTTTGTTCTGGGGAAAATACCTTTAAAGTTTCCTTTAGATAAGATTACTGGATGTTTATACAATAGATAATTGAAAGACAGGAAAAAAGGAAATTAACAAATAGAGAGAAAAGCCACTTCTTAATATTCAGCAAATGGAAAATCAAGAATCATCTTATTTTCACTAACAAGGAAATATAACTGAAGAAAGAAGTCCTATTAATAGACATCTGTAATGATTGGGATGCATTCTTAAGCATTCCCTTAATCAGTGACTAAATTATTTACTATGTCATTAATTTCCTAGTAGATTGCAGGTAAGTGTTTTTTAGAAGCAGCTCTTTTTTCTTTTTTACCATTGGAACATATTTATTCATAATTGTGTCCTTGGTTCATGAATCATACCATGACAAAAACGTCTTTCAAAGACTTCAGGACAGACAGTAGTAAACAATGCTGTATCATAAGGACAAGCTTTTTGCAGATTAAACCAAGAAAACTATTCAGTGTAATTCTTTCCCACTTGTACTAGAACAGAAAAAAAGCTTCTAAGGACATATGTGAATGTATTTTTGGTCTAACAGCATAGTACATAGAAAATGGTACACACAGCAAGGAGGCAGAGGATGAAGGAAGAGTGAACTCTCCTACTAAAAATAGCACACACTTCAGCACGTATCGATCTCCTGGTCTAAGCAACGCTCTGCAATTGCTCAGAGCAATGATCTTAATCTGTAATATTGGATGTAACACTGACTCATTGTATGGCCTTCAGCAAATTGTGCTACATATCCTATGACTTTCACAAGTATCCAAAGGGGACAATAGCATTTACTTCTTACAGGGAATTGTTACGGGGTTTAATTGGCTTGCAAAACTATGAAAATATAAAGAATTGTACAATAATACTGCTTTCCCTTTTGGTATTAAACCAGAAGTGAGCAAACTGGAAATAAAAATGGAAATGATGATTATTTTTCCCAAATATCAGCTGTAGGATTAGGACTGCTTACAGTGACATTGTTTGTATCAGCATGTCAATAACTCATCTTTATAATGAAGTAAATTGCAAACGGATTAACAGGTTTACAGAAAAGCTTTTCTACAGTGCTCACCAGCATAATTTTATTCAACAAACAGCACGCTGATCACTTGACATTTGCTTCTCTTAAAAGGCATGTTCTTATTGCAGTAATTGAAATGACATCATACCCTTGCTCATTATTAAGCATTTGTATTCACTATTTTTTCAACCACTGTTCCTGAATTTCTAAACTCATTAGCACTGGAGCAAAATAGTTTTAGTCATACTTTACCATATGCCTTTAGCAATTAGGCAGAATGCCTCTGTGTCTTCAGCTAAGGTTCTGCTTAAGCACCATTAATAAATTAGGACTCATTACAACTTTCAAAGTTAAATCAGACAGCCGTTTTGGTGGCCAGTTCATGGAAATTTATATTGTCTTAACTTTCTTGCCAAATTTATTTCATTTCTCATTGTTGAAGGTTTCAAATCTTGGAAGCATATATAGATAACAGTATTAATAATTAACCTTCAAGAGAACACGGATATTCTTAGCATATGCAGAGTATCAGCTCTACTGATATGTCCTTGATGTCCAAATCTGGAACTAGCAGGAGGTAATCTTCCTTCCCTAAGACTGCTCAGATTTCCCTCTTCCAAAGGGCAAGAAGATCCCCAGCTATGGTTAAAAGTACATTCTTACCTCATTTACCACAGTTTAGAGTTAGCTCTTTGCTAAGACAACAGAAAAGGTTATCTGATGACATTCAGTGCCTTATAATGATAAAATCTCTTCTGATAAAAGTAAAAGAATCTCAATTTTAGGTTTTGTCTTTAAAAAAAGCGTGGGTGAATATTTTTGAGGTTAATCAGAAGTGCTGAGATTGCAGATCCTTTTCTTACAGTTCACATTTTTAATTTTTTCAAGAAAATGCAAACTCAGTTCAAAAGGAATGCTGTGTAAACTTGATGAATTTACTTGATGAGCAAACCACTTTAATTTTTAAGAAAACAGGCAGTCAAAGTTATTATAAGTTCTCTGTGGAGATCTTGAAAACTCAGCCATTTGGTTCTGAACTCTGCAATGAATGCCCTGCAGGCAAATTTCAGGAAGGCAATGACAGTGTCAGAATTGGACTCTCTGAGAGACTGATAACTGCATGTTTAATTGAAGGTCATGCAGTTCAAGACTATATGCTACACCTCATAAGCAGCTATAGTAAGAAAAAGGGAAAAAAAAAAGAGTTTGTCTAATTTGGTTTACATAGCCGTACCCCTAATAGCTATTTGAATTTCATTTGATTGCAGAAAGACACGAAACACCCTGGCAGGTACATGTGTAGAAATCTTACATGTACATCTCTCTGTATCCTGGCCCCCTGAGGCAGAAAGCTGGACTCCTTCCCCTGCCCTGAAAACCCTACCCTCTTTCTTTGATAACTTCAACAACTCTTCTTTAGATAATTAAACTTCAACAGCTAAGTTTGAGTGTAGGCCATTCAAGGAACCACTGGTTTGCATTCTAGATAGAAATTAGCTGTGATGACATGAAGCCATACTAAATATCCCAAGGATACTTTGCTACAGCATTTTACTTTCAATATTGTACAATATTTCTGTAAGATTTAGTATCAATCTTACTGAGGTACATTACAATGATTTACAAGGGACCAAGAAGTGTATTATTATTTTGTTTTTACTTGCCTGTACCCTAGTGAACCAAATGCAGTGAGAGGTAAACCTCAAGTAAAGTCACCTAAATACATTAAGTAAATTTGATTCTGTGTCTCAGTGGTTTAAATTTTGAATAAATCAGGCTTGGCTTTAATTAATTTATTGATTACAAACAGGCACTGTTGTCATTGCTTTGGGATAAAATAAGTTGCGTGGTAGGAAGTTAAGTTAAATTTACTGAGATAATTCTGGTTAGTACCAGGGGATTACAGCCCAGGGCCTCTTCTGAGGGTCCGATTCTGCCCCCCGGCCTGGAAAGCCATGATTACAGCAGCACCCAGGGCAGCGATGAACTAAGTAGCTGTTAAAATAATCAAAACTTGGTACTGGAGAGTGAGTCATGCTTGAAATGCCCTGAGTTGTCAGGAGTCAGGAGCACATTCTCTTACTGATTTTTTAATAAAAGCACTGGAAAATATTAAAGTGGACTGGAAAGAATTTTGTATAGCTTCACTGGCCTAACACACTATATTAAAAACAAGAATATGCCATTACTCATTGTACAAATGTATTAAATTTCTGTTCACTGCCTGCTACAATGTACTCCTGCCAAGCATGGTGATAAGCCAGTCTGAGGTCAGTGTGAGGTTCTGGGACTGGAGAAAACAATAATTTTCATAGTGGCATCATACTTCACCCACCTGGCTATTCCTTTCTACAGTCCAGAGGAAACCAGCACAAGTAAGAAAACCAAAACCACTTGGGCCATCTCAGTTATAACAAATTTGAGAGAACTATTATGTTTAGTGTAGGAGAATATAAGCCAAAGGCAAGAGGTAACCATTTTTTTTAAAAAAAAAAGAGGTGTAAGGCTGTTATTTTTACAGTTATAGTTAAAGTGTTCCATAAATCCATGGAGAACAGGTCAGGAGGTACCGAGTTTCTGTGGTTCAAATAAATTTTATTTGCTAATATCCTCAGTGCTGGACACACATTTTACATATAGAAAATGGCTGGTATATAGAAGAAAATAACTCAAGTGGAAAAGTAAATAAAAGATATACCCTCAAAAGGTGTAAATTCAAGAAATAGTATACCCACTTTCACTATTTCTTTCTGTTAAATGTTCCCTTAAAAATGAAACCAATGAAATACCAAGGCATTAAAGGATAGAACGATTAGTTACATATTTCCTATCTTTTGTGCATCTTTTCATCAATTAATAGTGGCATTTCTGTGTCATCTCAGGTTTGTATGATAAATGTTTTCTGCAGGAATATATATCTTCCTTTGCTTTTGAGATTGCATCTACACTTGAGATTATTTAGTTGAATGGAAAAGCCAGAACCGCAGTGGAAGTTAAATGTGACTTAAGTTATCTTTAAGTCTACTAAAATACAGATTCCCTCGTACCATTTATTTCATACGTAGAATCTATCCAGTGTAATTTACATTTAATTTCTGATTAAAACCTTTCTATTGTGTGTTTATACATCAGTGGGATAATCGGATTTGAGAATTCATTGTAACATTCTTTGCAATACAGAATTATATTTTAAAATTAATTTTATATGTGTTATGCTGGCTTCTTCCTGACCAGTCTTTCTTACTGGACACCTAAAAAATCAATACGTTTCCCATTTTGGTTCCTAAGGTACACTATTTTCACTGTTTTCTAATGTTACACAGGTACTATATTCATTTAACAGAATAAATGATGCTTTGATTTTCCTCAACACAAAAGAAGCCCCAAAACATAACTGATGTCTCACAGTGAAATGTAACACTGAGCAGAGTCTGCTCAATGAGCTCATCTCTCCAAATATATCAACTCGCAGCAGCCTGTACTTCTACTATTTAATTTGTCACAGTTGCTGGAATTCGTTAAGTCAAATCATTCATGGGATAAACTGTAAGTACTCTCTGATTTGGTAATTTGACATGACTCTGTTGATCTTGTTTCATGCATTGTCTTCTTAGATTTGTCAGGCTGGAAAAAAAAAGAAAGAAGCTCCAGACAGCTTAAGAGCTGACAAGTGAACCATGGCAATTTATGCCCTCTTTGCATGTGCATCTACTTCATGCACTTAATGGATTTTTAATATTTTTTTTTAACTTCACCCTGTCAACCAAAAGTACACCCATGTCTTTGTAGTCAGAAATCTGGTTTGGGGGTTTGGTTGGGTTTTTTTGGGGGTTCCCCTCCCTCCCCCAGTGGATGATAGACAAAACTGTTTACTACTTCTGTAACAAATACTCTTCTGGTGACAAATATTATAGCATCTTACTGTATAAATACAGTTGTGTATCACAGAGAATATGCACACAATAACTTTATGATAGACTATAATTTCAGATAAAATCCAGTAATAAACCCTAAGGAAATCTACCAAAACAGTCACGAAACCTCACTCAGCTGGAACTTCTCTTGCCAATTTTCAAACACATGTACAGACACAGTTGTGGCAGCAAATCAAAAAGGAATAATGCTTGTGTCAAGCTTGGAGTTTCAAGCTGACACTTAAAGGAATCTACTAAGACAACAACAAGATATTTTCTTCATTAGTCAAATGCGGCTACCAGATTTCACCCTACTGTGATCTTGTCCTATTGGATTTAGCATATTACTCTGGATAATTCACAAAACTTTCTGGGCATCCAAAAGGCAAGTACCACTGCTGCATGCACCTACTGCTTCCTACACTGTGACATTTATATGCTTCAGCATGTGCAACCACGTAGTATTAACCAAGTGATTTTTCTACAATGCTTATGCAAGTATGGGTAAGTGATGAAAAGCTGTAGAAGAGAATCCAAGTCAGGATGTCTTAACATTTAATGAATGCTGTAACTTTATTCAGTTATTGAAGCTTTTACCTCAGCTTTCAAGAAATGATTGGCCCGAAACAAAGCTTTGGAGAAATAAAAAATTCTTTATGAGCATGAGAACTGAGTTTAGTATGGCCTGAGAATGCATGGGTGGGAGTTTTTGGGGGTTTGGAGGCAATTTTTTTTTAAGAGATGGGATGATTTGTAAAATTTTGTAATTCTGCTTCACATGCTCTTAAAGAAAAGAGATCTAATAGGCCAAACAATACTGTTAAATGCCCGACTTATTAAATTATGTTGATTACTTATTTCTGTTACTAGAATCTTCAGATTTTGAAATGTCAACTTAGTATCTCCAGTGTAACATCGCAATATGTGACTGTAATGCACGTACATTCATCACTGAGAGGTACAGCACTGTAATCACAAAGCCTGCTACATTAAATGCAGTTGAACTGTTTGACTCCCAGAAGAACTGTACCAATTCACAATGGTATTATTTACAGCGGAATTTGATTAAGTTGCTTTTTGTAATTTAAACTAGTACAGAAAGCCAATGCAAACCCTACCTCCTGCACATTAGGGATAAATTCACACCTGAATGCTAATTTGGATTGCGTATTGGATAATTGCAATTGTGTATTGCAAATTTCTTTGAACTCCTTTAGCATAATGCTATAAGCCAGTGGTTCTCAAACTGTGTTAAGGGGGGAAATGGTAGTTCACAAGTCTACAGTAAGTAGTCTATAAATTATAGAAAGGAGGAGTTAGCCAAGAAAAGGAGATTTTGAAGACTAGAGCTCTGTACTAGTACCTCCTGGTGTAATGTTTTCCCCAGATGGAGCACTATAGCTCTACCACTGCACTGTTCACTCCAGTGTACATCGTGGTTTCATCCAGGCTCTGGGGCCTGCAGCTAATTCTGATCAGAAAATTGTTTTACTTGTGCCGCAACTTATGAGCTTTTATGTTCGAATAGTAAATTACAGGACTGAAGTGGCCTCAGGCACAGGCTATTTTTCCTGGATTTGAAACAAGTTTATTGGAACCTAAAAGAAGGAGAGGAAAACCTGCTGTTTACGTTTACTTACAACACCACTGGGAATCTCCATTGCAGGGATTTCTGTTTGAAAAGTACCTTTCATGTTCTCCAGAATTATCTCCCTGCTTTTCATTGGGTAAGGGACTGAGGAGTAAGAGCTCTTTAATAACTTACACATCTCTATTTGTTAAAGAACTGTTAAATTAGGAGAGAGAGATCTGACATGATTACTGTCCTCCTCACTTCTGCAGGAACTCTTCTTTCAGAGGGGCAATGTCTCATAGGGGTGTATGTATGAAAATTTTCATTGCCAAGATTTTTTTTAGGTGTTAGCTTATTTGTAAGTGAATACTGAAAGTAAATGAAAACTAAAAGATGCATTAATACTGGCCCTTTGTCAAGGAGACTAACATGCCTAAAATTTAAGGAAGACAGCTGAATGAACTTCAGTGATAAACAGGATGATTTAGGGAAAGCCTTGAGTAACTCACTGTTTATGTTCCATACATGAAAATACAGAGGATATGCACTCTGAAATTTGCTTATAATCAACAGATATTTAATTCAAAATACTTCAATTTTTGAATAGTTTCTTTTTGAGAAATATTGTGTTATAATCTTTCAGATCTTTACTTGGAAAGCATTGGGAGTGACCCCTCCAAAATCAGTCATCATTGTTTCAGTGGGTAGCAGATATTTGTTATATTTCTTTGAATGAACGCAAAAGATTTATGTGAGTTATTAAAATTTCAAAGTTAACCCAGTTATTCAAATCAAATATGGTCAAATTATTCAGCCTAAAATAGGAAATAAAAAAAAAATATTTGGAGCCCATGAGGAGATTGTAAATGCACTGCACTGCATACTTCAATCACACAGAAATTTTAAATAAAGTTGATACTGTAAAACAACTGAATATTATATTCAATGCTAATTTTCTTAGGAGTATTAAAGCGATAAACAGGTTATACATAGTACGGTACTAGATGAAGCACTTCTGGGAAATACGGCCTTTAACAAGCTTGGAGTACCCTGTGACCGTGGAAAGCAAAAGATGAGCTCATCAATTTCATTATTAATTCATTTCTAAGAACACAACTATGCTCATGTAAGACCTGACAAAACAGCATGAGCATTAATTTTGCAAACCAAAGTCTGTCTGCACCGTGCAACACAGCAGGCAAAATTCAGCTGCAACACACTGACTCTATCTGCTACATACAAATCAATTACTACTCGTTGGTAGACAATCCTTTCAACAGCAAGGCAGTATTAAAGGCAGATTAAAATGTTCTGGAGTGGAAAAAAATATTAAACAGTGAAGCTGACGTAAGAAACGCTAAAACCAGCTGTTAAAACAAAAGGTGGTAATGCCATTGAGCAAAGGGTATAGGTTCCCCACACAGTGAATAAAGAAACGCTCGGTTCCTCTCCATGTTAGAACTCCTTTACTTTTCAGTGTGAAAGATCTACCCTTCTGTCAGCACAGAAAATCCAGTTACATTTTGTGGTGGCAGCAGGAGCGTGAGATACCATGCAGAGTATTTGCCCTATTTCCTCAGATTACATGGTTAGCAATTTGCTGGGAAGACAGAGATTTGTGAAATTAGTATTTTAGTGCATTTTTCATCTATGAGTCTTGCTTACTCATTTCAAATTTCACACAGGATAACTGGTAGAAGGAATTCCAGGAAGCATGTAAAAGCTGCAGGGGATGCCCAGGGATTTTACAGAGGTGGCATAGTAATCCATCATTTGGGTTGGGGAGTGAATTACAATTACTCTACAGAAACAGCATTTCTGAAGGAAAAATACTGCAAAAAATACTTCAAAAGGAAGTTCACCCTTTGTCTTCCCCCATGGGAAGTAGAACCAAGAAGTCAGGAAAAAGATTCTTTTAAATTCCAAACTAAATGATATGAAATTATATTCCTTTTTCATTGTTCAGCCTGGAGAAGAGAAGGTTCAGGGAGATTTTATAGTGGCCTTTCAATCCTTAAAGGGGGCTTGTAAGAAAGATGGGGACAGACATTTTAGTAGGGCCTGTGGTGATAGGACAAGGGGTAATGGTTTTAAACTGACAGAGGGCAGATTTAGACTAAATACTAGGAAGAAATTCTTCCCTGTGGATGGTGCTGGCAGAGGGTGCCCAGAGCAGCTGTGGGTGCCCCATCCCTGGCAGTGCTCAGGGCCAGGCTGGACGGGGCT
>JAVJGJ010000034.1:21416256-21432933 GCA_035590215.1 Microhierax caerulescens
GCATAGTTAAAAATACTTTTTTTTAAAAAGTATGTAAGTAAAAGTACTTACTTCAGCTTTGGACAAAAGAAATCTCAGCTACAGTATATAACTGAACAATGTTTTTTATGCTTTAATGCTGGATCAGGTTGTTCAGAGCCTTGTCCATTTGAGATCTGAATACCCTCCCAGCACATCCAAAGACATTTAAAACTTTAATGTTGCTAACCTCTGTTCGTATTTGGGCAGTGATGTGATGAATAAAATCAATGATGACTGGGGTTTGTTGTTGGATTTTTTTGGGGGGAGGAGTTGATTTTCCTAAGTATTATTTTTTCAAATTCTGACATGAAAAATAAATGCATCTAATTTGTTCAGTCCCATTCCTCTTTAAAAAAACCCAACAAACAAACAAATTCAAACATCTTTCTCTGGTTTTAGGTTATATCACATTACTGTGGATGGTCAGTAGAGCTGACTTTGAAATATTTCATCCCATCAAGTGGGTATACTCTTAAGTATGCATGCACTGTTGTCATATACCAGAAACATTTATCCCACATTAAAATTTCCAGCCTCGATCATAAAAAAATTAGAAGTACAATGAACTTTATACTCATTAACAAACAAAACTTCTAATGAATGTGGATGAGACCAACACAACTAACTTGACTAACACACCTTTGGAATTGTGACATTTGGCATGACAGATAAAATTCAGCAAAGTGAGCCACAAATTGTAATGTATGTACTAAAATTAACAGAGGACTAAGTACTGAGAACACTGTCGGTCGGCATTACATCATGCCCCAGGAGTAGGTTTCTATGCAAGATGAAATACTATTTTAAATTGGAGTACCGTGATAAAGAATATACTATGATAAAGAGGAAACTTAACTTACCTATTCATTTCTTCAAGGCAGTCTGTTGCAAAGTAGAAGCTCTTTATTTTGGGGTGGCATGCTTTGAAGGCACTATAAAATGAACACAAAGAATAAAAATTACCTTTTCTTTCAAACAGTTTGTGTACAAATACACAAGACTGACCTGCTCTATGATTCTTCAGCATGTTAAAGGTTTCATAGGCATTCTGCATCTTCAGTCTGAATCTCGCTGGATTAGATCTACATTTGTGAGCCAAACTGATTCTTTGTAAAAATTTCAAAAGCCCTTGAATGACTTAGAAATATAAATCTTTTCAGTAACACATCTAAAAAATCCTTGTGTGAATTTCAAAGTCTTATTGTGTATATTTTAGTGTATCTTAGTTGTATTTCAAAGATCAACTAAAGGAATAAGCGTCTGACGCCACCAGCTCCTGTCAGATATTTAGATGACTGTTGTGCGTCCTACTCAAAGAAATATAGAGGGCTGCCAATTTATGTATTATAACTGTCTTTTATCTCTAATGTAACTTTGATTCTGAATATATAAATGGATTTATCCAAATTTTATTTGAGGTTAATAAATGAGGATGAGAAGGAATATAAAGATGAATAACTAGCCAGTAATTGCATTCAACTGGAGATGACATTTAAAATACAGCACACTCAAATTCTTACTTAGTCATAAGACTGTAAGATCTCTAGAATAAACTTAGATAAAGGAATGTTTCCTGAATTTGATACAATATATTTTTAATCCCTAATTATAATCTTCATTCAATTTGAGTTTTAATAGAAGCAATATGGAAAGTTCTAGGGAACATAAGTGGCAGGTTTGCTTTATTTGGAAGTAGGTAATATTAAAGAAGTTCCTTAGATAGTCTAAACTCTTTAAATAGTCACTTCTAATTCCAGCAAGCACTTTGTCAAGTTCTCTAAAACCAGCCATATCCCAAGTATTCCTAATATTAATCTACTAACCTTTGCTGTGATTTTCCTGCAATCAACATGAGTCATTTATAGTTAATACTTCTTCATCTTCCACATAGCAAATAACAGAGTTGCCGATATTCAAATTTAAACCTTATGTTTATTTTTACATTATAATTTGTGGTCAGTCCTATGTATCTTACTTTTTTTTTTTTTTTTTTTTCTCAGTCTGTTCTCACAGCTGTTGGAGAAGTCCTAGCTGTTTGGGAATCTTCCCCCTCCCCTTTGGTGATTTTAAATTTATACAAAGGATAATATATAGAATTTATAGAGTTAAGCTCTTTGAAAAGTGCAAGTTAAATTAGAACTCACTGAAATAGTTACAAAAGCAGGTCACAACAGGTAGATCTGACAATTTTAACAGTCTGTGCTGTTTTACTTGTGTAACTGGTACAATATTAGTAGTATAGTTCATGATATTCTTGGGTACACCGACCTGAGGTACTGAGTAGTAGCATGACAAAAGGCAAGACTGTTGGTCTGTGCATTGCTAATATTAATTCTCCTTCCTCAAATGTCAACTCCTTCACCAGCCACTTGGCCAGCGTGACTCAATTCTGACTGGTTTCATGGGACGAGGTCTGAGCCTCACTGTAGGCTGGCTGTATGCAGGCACCACTACACTGCATTGTAGTCTATTCAGACTAACGTGCATGAGGTAACAATCAGTCTCAACATCTGACAGTGTGGGTGATTATAGTCCACATAAAAATGCTTGTTGATAATGCTTTTGTATAGTACAATCCCTAAGCTCTTCCTCAGTTGAGCAATTATTTGAAAATTGCTAAGAACAATAGCAATGTCTTTTACAAAATTCTTCTGTGACTGTAATTAAAAGGAGTATTGCTATCAAGGAAATCACAAACTCAGGGCATTAAAGACCATTATTTTGATTAGTTGGCAAATGTTAAAAAAACATCACACTACCATTCGTAACATTTATGTTAAAATACTGACATTTATATGGTAATTACCAGATGATAGAATTAGATTAGAAATCATTACACATGGCATTATGAAGAACCTGTGATGCAAAACTTCCACTATTAATAGCTTAAATGTAAATGAGTGTTTTATTAATTACTATGATTTATGGCCATTTTCAGAGACAAAAATGAGAGCTGAAGAAGCTTCACGTGGGCACACCAATTTTCTAATAGAAATGGGTACAGTAACAGGCTTTCCTAACAAAAGTTGTACAGAAGAATGAGGTAACAGCAGACTTTTTATTTAGTGCAGTTTCCTTTTTCATGAGATTACAGGTAAGTTTACCTTTGCACAGAGGGTCATCATACAACATCTTAGTTCCATAAGAAAGCTTGAGAAGTATTTAAGTATTGTTTTGGAATCTGGACATTAATAACGTCAACTGCAGATCCTCATCTCCCTAGTTACTTTGTTTTGCAAATGAAAATAGCGAGTTCATGGGAAATCCCAAATGGGGAGGAAAGTTTTCTGATGCCCACTAGATGGCAAACGCTTGTTAATTATATCTACTGAATGTTAAGATTTTAATGCAAGAGATTTTGCTCATTATATAAATATAGTTTTAAGAATACTGTGATCAAATTTATGATTTCTTTTACCCGATCAGTATAATATGATTTTAGTGTCAAAAATTCTTATAATTCTTAGTCTCCTGCTTCTTAATGCAGGACTCTTTACTGTCCTTATGCCAGCTGACTACCAGCAACTCCAGCTGCTCTAGCAAAACTGATGATATCTGTCTGTGAATAAGAAATATGAAATATTTCTGTATATATCTTTATGCACACATGCATATATTAGAGTGGTACATTACACATTGCTAATGACACAGTAATTAACAAATACTAGCCTCCTTACAGAAGTTCCTTACGTAATTTTTAAGACTCAAAGTGGAAAGTCATTACTAAAGAAATACTCCTGCATTGTTATAATATTTAAGCATGATGTGCTATTTTTACGGATGTATTTTTTGCTGCGATGTCAGCATGCTCTTTTCAGTTGGCCTGAACTCTGTGCAACATCTCCACCTTCTAGTGTTCCATTTGCCCAACTATCTTCCAGTTCTGACACTTAAGTATTGGCTCAAATTGGAGAGCCAATATGTGGTGGCTCTAAAGAATCTAATCCTCTGGATCAATCCTGTTAGAATATCACATGGTGGAGTTTCTGCTTATAAATAAGTTTATTTTCCTAGATAGAAATTTACATACACAAAAGCATTAAAATGCCAATATTGGGGTTTTAAAATCAACCTCTTAAAGTTACAACATATAAGAGTTAGTGTGATAAATAGAATTGAGACTTGGCTCCACTATGATCTTGTTCTGTGATACAAGCTATCATTACATATTTGTATATTACATTCTCACAGGAACCCTACCTCAATTAAGGCACAGAGAATGGACTTGCTGACGAGATGAGTCAGGATTATGCAGCAGATAAGGCTACTTTCTGTAGGACTTCTGTCTCACTTAGGAAGTTTGTGAATGTGTCATAAAATGCAGACAGCAAGAACTTTTTTCAAGGGTAAATCAGTTAAATGCTGCAAGTCTTCCTGTTATGCAAAGGAGTCCTCATGTGCTAAGTCACAGAAAACAGGCTTAATAATTGGTTACTGTGTCAATGTTCCTTAATATCTTTTTTGCCTGATATTCTGGTAATGTACTGAAATTGTGAAAACTTACAGCTGCAATGATGCATTGTATTGTTACGTATTTACATACTATGAAGAAATCGGGTCTTTATTGTTATGGAATAGACCTCCCAGTTGTGTGGAAACTTTTGATTTAAATGTTTTGTAGTTCTGTTTCTGGGCTTCAAAAAGTGACAATAAATCATCCATCTTCATCTTCCAGAAGTGTCACAAATTATTACTAAGGAAGCATTTAGAAACACTAGCATTAAGTACTGCAGAAAATACTCCAGGAAAATAACTAGATGTATAGTGAAAGATGAATAACACAGTAGAATGATACCTATATTTTTACCTTTGGCTTGTTTTGGAGGGCCCAAACCTGAATGCAGTAATCTAGATGTGGTGTAATGAGTACCGAGTATAAGGGAATAATCAGTTCCTCTGTCTGTTGGCTGCACACCAGTTAACACAGCCCAGGAAGCTGTTGGCCTTTCCTCTGGGGGCCTGCTGGTGGCTCTGGTTTTGTTTGCTGTCTACCAAGGCTGTCCAGTTCATTTCAGAAGTAGTAATGAAAATTACTGAAACCGTAGCAACCTTTAAGCTATAGTTTCATGTCTACCTATACTATATCAATGACAATTATATAGAATTCTGACTGCGCAGTTTCAATATGAAGTGCCAACAGTACAGCATATGCTGCCATAAATTTAAGACCTAAATTAGCATTAGTTATGCAGTGAAAATTTTCACTAGGTGGAGATTTTGGAAAGTTCAGGCAAAGCACTAGTTAGCAATGATTAATCATATATGTAGTTCCATTAATCTTTAGTCTTGTGGATCAACTTCATCACGAACCATTATAATTATCAGTAACTTTGCATATAACATGATATTCATGTTATGCCCCATCACGCAAACTTAAATAACCAAGATTTCTAATACAGTATGATTATTTTTAATTACGAAAATGCAGGTGTTGCCCAAAAGCAGTGGAAAGTTTTTCATTGTCTATGCATGAGACCTCCTCTCACAGCGACAAGGTCATTCCACATCCAAATATAGCCCGGAGAGCTAAACCGGTCTGAGATAATGCCATGATTTGTATAATAATCAGGGTACCTTCATTAAATGCATTAGTGAGGCAAATGATCAAACTATACAGAATAATGCATTAAATTACTATATATTCTTGTGAAAGCTTTTTTAAGGCTATTTCATTCCGTGTATACTTTGGACAGCTGTAACAGTCATTCTATAAACCAGCATTCTCCATCTGACAGAACAGTGGAAAAGACAAATATATTAATTGTTCTAGTAAGATTTCAAATTCTTTGCTTCAATCAGGTTTGAACATTTCACATGGATGGCTCTGAATATAACAGAAATCTGAGGGGGAATCCAAGCTGAGTCACAAAATGTTCTTAGTTTTGCGCTTGAGAGAGCTGAAAGAAATTTGTTACTGTGAGTTTAGCTGGACTTCTTTGTGCACTAAAATAGTAAGCATTTAAAACTAAATGAATCTACCAAAAAAGAGAGAGAAAAAAGGAAAGAACTAGGTTTCTTTCCCCTCTCTTTATTAAACTTCAAGGTAACTGCTTTACTAGCTTTCACATTAATGTCAAAATGGACACAGCCATATAGAAGTAAGAACTCAACCAGATTTATATTTTCAGATTTCAAGCTTGCAATGAATTTTAAGTTTATTCCAGTAGGTACATTCCAATACCTACTAAAACCCCACTATTAAATGAAAAAGATATCCTGAAGTAGAAAGAAGCAAGACCTGGTCCTGTAAAATCTTTCACTGCTCTAGAAAGAGGGCAAGAAATTCCTAACTGAAATGCTTCCCTCTAGTTTAGCAGAGACAGTAATGAATTGTGAGCTCGAACTTTTGCAGACCATGCCGGGTCAAAATGGGTCACCATCACCTTAATTTTATTTGTAAAAGGAATGCAGAAGAATCAAACCACAGGAAGCTGTCCCTAGGCTCGCTGGAACCGTTAGCTTTTCAATGGAATCAGGCAATCGCACTCTGTCCTGCCCTTGGCAAGACAACATAGGAGAGGACAGGCGAGTGCTGCAGAAGTGTGAGTGCAGGTGGCTGCAACAGGCACAGGGTCCTCATGTCCACATATGCTGGATATACCGAAATGTCAGTGGGCATAACGCTGGATTTACTTTTTCTGTCCTTTTCAGAGAGGAGGGCAAATTATTGGCAAGTGTAAGGTGTAGTTTTTATGATGGGGGAAATACAGAAGCGATAGTCCATGAAGGAAGAAATCAAAGGGAAATTCAGTTCAGCAAATTAAGGGAATATTAGTAACATTTTCATTATACTTTTACCCCTGGACTCACCTCTTTCTGAAAGGATTCAAAGCCTGAAGGTATTCAGTTTTCAGTAGTGTGCAAAGTCTTAGTTAATCGGACATTTCCCTGTGCATATACCCTACAGAAATGGTTCTCTAAGAAGTGTTCTGAGAAAATGTGCTCTAATGCTCAGAGGTAAGCTCTGGAAGCTATTTCTAGCTGTGCACAATGACCTTCTGTTTGATCTTGGTTAATTCACTAAAATTTGTTAAGTGCTTTATATTCTAACAGAAGGGTATTATTTGTCCTGTATTTTTGTTCAATATCATTATTAATATCTACTCATTCCTCAGAGGAATTTATAGTGCTCAGTTCAGGTTTAATTTCTGTAGTGATACTCTCAGCTGAAAGGATTAATAGAAGTATAAATTGCACCGTCTTCTAATTCTCAGACAGACAGTAATAATACCTCCAGACAAGAACAAGCAATTGAATAGGCTTGATTTGCTGAAGAGCAGTCTCTCTTGTAATTCATATCTTCAGTATTTTTGTTCTACACGTGTTCATAGTTGTAGGACTTGTATTACTCAGACCAAAAGGACGTTCAGTCATTGAAAAAGCATAATAAAAATTCAAGATGCTTGGTTATAAGTAGGAAAGCTTTTGTAAAAGTGTCTTTAATACTATTCAATGTAGCTCCTCATGGCAGCAAGTTTTAAAAACCCAGATGCAGCATACAGAAGACACATGCAAATAATTCAGGAAATACTGGCAAAGTGCTAGTCTCAAAGCATCAGCGCTGTTCTGTTAAACCTGCTGTTTGACAGCTATGCATTCCAATCACAACACTGCTGGCAAGCAATTTCCAGTGAGTGTTTGTTATTAAATATGCCTCAAGTGCGGCAAAGCTTAGCATATGCTTTATACTGGAAGCATAACGCAGTAGTAGCAATATGCACATAAGCAATAACACAATGTTAATTTTGCATATGGAACCTAAATATTTCAGCAGTTGAGAATAATACAATATTGGGTATGTAAGCTTCCTCCATAAAGGAGAAACATGTTCATCATCCCTTGTTATGATGGTTTTTATGGTATGTCCCATGGGAATTGTTTCTTGCACGCTTGATTCTTATCAAAATAACCATACTGAACCTAAGAAAGTTTTATCTCTTGACTAACGTAATCACTGTTTTTTATTTTACTTAACAGACTGTAACTGGGCAATCTGGAAAGCTGGCCAAAGAGTTATCCAACTCTTTGTAAGACAGTTTATGGAGTTTACATTAAGTTGTATCTTTTATAATAAAGAGAAACACTAAAGCCTAAGTGGATCTATTATATATTATTTACAGATTTCAAGGCTTTCCGTGTAACTACCTTCTCTGTACTTTGCAAATTTTCAGTGCTATATATAGTATGCTTCCAAGAGGGATCCTTTGACTTATAAATGTAATTGACATGTTACTTACTGTTTTCGTCTGCATTCAATTGCTCTATCTATCCTGAACTCAGGTAAACTAATGAATCCTTCTGCTTTTTCATCCTATCAAAAGAGAAGAAAAAGTGATAGTGAAGAAGAACATAAAGAAGGGAGAAATGAGCAGTAGCCATTTGGCTCTTATACTAAGAACAACCATTCAATCAGCTGACATACTGAACATATTTTCCCCATAATTTTTCACTTAAAAGATGTATTTACTTCATCACACAATGTCAATCACTTTTATGAAGTAACTAAATTGTCAGTTTCTTAAAGGAGGCACAGTCATCTTAATTTCCCTTTGCTGAAAATTACAAAAAACCTTTCAGCACCAAATAGAGCACCCAAACCAGCATTCAAAACATTAACAGCTACAGAGAAGAATTCCATTTCTTCATCATATGATCTACATTTTTAAATGGTTTTGTGGATGCCTCCTGTTAAAATCACAATTGTGTAGACCATCTGCCCTGCTAGTAGTAATTGAGGAGGTTTCTCCAGCAAGCTCACCAGTGATTAAATGAAAGAGCAGTAGCTAGAAAGTATGTCTTATCATGTTTTGCTTCTTTTGAAGTAATTTACCAGGAAAAGCAAGGACACATATTAACACCAGTCACATTTTTGAAAAGTATTAGCAAGTGCCCTAGTCTACTATGAATTATGGCTCGGCTGTAAACAACAGACTGAAAACCAGTGGGACATATAATGACTACCACCTTGCATGTACCAATGCAAAACAAACAAAATGCACAACAAAACCTGAAGGCATTTATCACCCACAGCCTGAAACAATACTGTTTTGGGCTGACAAGAAAATACTAAAACTGAGGATAATGATGCTAGTGAAATTGTCCTCTTGAAGAAAACAGAAAATATGAGGTAAAATATCAGTAATCAAAGCAGGCTGTAACACAGAGATTAGATTGGGCACAGGAGACTTTGCATACAAAGGGAAGAACTGCAATCTAATGATTTTTTTTTGCTTTTCCTCTCCATTACTTTTCCTGCATATATGCAGATAGCACAAGCGTAGGCACAGTGGTTTTCAATAAAATTTCACCAAGAACAGCATTTTACACACAAGAAACTGCAAACTCCAGACTAGTTCAGCAAAAAGCCAAAGGAACATCTATATAAGGGTAAATTTCAGATAAAGAGTTCTACAAACTCAGATTTTCCCATTGACTTCCCATAATGTTTAACTGACAAGAATGGTTCCACTCTATACATCACCCCACACAACTGAAACTAAGGAAAGCTGAGCTTAAACACTGGTTTAGTCCAAATAAATACTGTCTATGGAAAAGTATTAACCACTGGTGTATTCCTTTCTTTGGCTGCCATAAATATCTGCTATTTTATAAAGCTTGGACTTGGAGAATTAAAAAAAAAATAATTTCAATTGAAATATTTCCAGCTAGAGAAACCCAGACCTGGCAATTAAAGTAGTTGTTCACTAACATATCCTACCATGTAGTAAAAATAGACTTAATTCAACAGAATTATAAAGTTTAAGGTTTCATTTTGGCTTTCTCCAAACAGAGGATACTTACATTTTGGTTTGTATACCAGTACAAGGATGAATCCTTCAAAATAAACCAGTACTTTTTCCATTTCTGTGTGAAATAACCTTTGGCATCCTTTTTCTTCCATAGCCAGCCTTCACAATCTCCATGCCCCAGGTCTTTGCAGGAAATACGTCTTCTGCTCCCACTTGTTAGAGAGCTCCCTGAGAACACAGCAGTAGTGTGAGACACCTTCCTGAATGAAAACAGGGAAGAACTATTCTTCTCAATATAAACACACTACTAATTTTTAATGATGATTCAATTCAAAATGCTTCAAGTCTAATCCTCTTCAGTTTCAGGGAGAGGAGACTGACCGAACAACCTCCAAATTTGACAATGCTCTGCAATTTTGGTTTCAGAGTGAATACAAAATAAGAAGGGCCTGTTTTATGTAATAGTTTATTTAATCTCTAGAGGATTCATTCCTCTTAGGGCTGCATTTTTATCTGATTAAGATAAGCATCATCATTCCAAAGTAAAAATGTATTTATTTAGTCTTCAATGTATGGCATAGTCTGTATACAGAGGTAAATGTTACTTCTTCCATATATCTTCTGTTACTACTTTTAACAATAGAAGGCCTGTCAAATTCTATGAATTTTTAAACTCAATTTTTATACTCAATATTTATAGCCAATAAAAAAGATCATTCAATTCCATAAAAATGCACATGCTTACATGCTTTCTATCGTGAATTTAATTGAACAACACTATTTTGACTTTACTGCATCCTGGTTGAAGGCACAGCACCAGGAAAAGTTTGTTGTTCTTGTTGCTATTGTTTCAATACATTCTAACTGAAAAGCTTAAAATTTTAGTGTGCCTTGTAAATATTAATGAGAATGGGTTTTGTCTTAATTATGGCATAATTTTTCCTGAAAAATACTCTGTAGGAAATCTCCTTAAAATATTTGATATTTTTCTGTGACAAAGCAAGTGTATTTTGCTACAAGAATTGTCTTTGTCCTACAGCTGTGAAACAGTGTAGGAATTTAGATAACATTAAACCACCATCCTTTGTTCCGCAACATTCCACAATTTTTTAACATTTTGCACACTTTAGAATAACGCACTCTGCTGTGTCCTGGTCAGGTTTAGAAGTATTAAAAATGTATAGTACAATAAAAGGAAAATTTTCATAGAAAGGACACTAAACCAACAAATGGAATAAAAAAAGCTCATTTGCTATATACTTGCATATGAATTTATTACACTATAAATAGTTTTCAGATTTTCATTGTTTTAACAGTCTCAAACAGGCCATGAGTAGATAGAGAGAGCAGAATGAAATGGCAAAGTATCCAGATGTTACCTTCCTTCTGCTTGTCAGAGAAAATTTTACCAAGTTTAGCAATATTATACCTTATAGCACATTTAGTTGGTATATTTGGTACCTTGCTTTGGTAAATTTAGAAATATTTTAATTAAGTTGAACTTTGGCATTTGATCCAGATCACTTATCAGAGAAGTTGTCTCATTTTCTATATTCAAAATGTTAACTCAGATAAGTTACCTTTTGACCATTTTCTGCTTTTCACCCTGAGGGAAGCGTAATGGAATGACTGTAAGGAAAAAAATAATTATGAAAATCCAATACAGACAACAGTAATAACCTGAAAGTAACTTGAAAAACAGCCGGCATTCACAACCATCTCCATGGTTATCTCAGGATTAGTTACCATAAGATGTCATTTTTGTCATTTAAATTACTACTGTTAGAAACATCATAAAGAAAACAACAGAGTGCTACATCTGCAAATTAAAATCCCATAATTTTTTTCAGTTATTAATTACAATTGCAATCAAAACTTTAAGGATTATTTGCACAATTGGTTATGCAGTAGTCTGAAAACTAAGGCTATAAACTCACGACCTAATAAGAATGACCTAATAAAATGAATGACAGTTGAAGTTTGTTGTAGGTAGACATGAGATAGTCATACGAATATTCATTCACAAAGACATATCTACCACAAACATTATATAGCTAATGTGTAATGTGTTCAAAGACATGTTGAAGTCACATTCTTTAATTGTTTCCAACCATAGAAAATGATTAAGTTTGTTAGGTTGGTAGGTTGGTAGAATAACTGAGGAGGAAAAAAAAAATAATTCTTCTGTGGCTGCATTATAAAACTGTTACAGATTCTTAAGAAAAACCTAAAAGCATCTTATTATTTAAACCTTTTAAGAACAGGGATACTACTCAAAAGATGGTAAGGATTTACCTCAAACATGTAAATGCTAGGGGAAAAAGGACAGGTCAACACTATGGAGTTGCTGCCTGATTGGTAACTGCTGCTGCCATTACCAGTAGAAAAACCAGCAGATATTCACAGTGTGATAAACCAGCAGATCCAGGCAAAGGGTAGCATGAAAAAGGACATCTTGTTCATTTTCTTGATTTTTTTGTTTGTGGCTGATAACATTCAGCTCAGTAGAGGGCCTAGAAGAAGGGCGCCTCAGTCACTGATGGGGATATCTCCAAGTTCCCTTCACTAGTGGTATAACTACAGATAATTACTTTCTCCCGGAGATCATCTGGCTGCTCACACTGCGCACCCTACCTTATGGCAGTGCCTTAGCCTGTGGTCAAAACCCAAATACATGCTACAAAAGTCCTCATTAAGAGCTTTGGTACAACATATTAAATAAGTGTTTAAGACTGAGGATTATAATTAAAATTTAAAAATATTTAAATTAATATTTAGGATAGCGAGGGATTACAGCTTAAGCAGTATATAGAAAAGCAACAGCTGAACACATGACTCCAACTATTGGAGAGACAAAGTTTTATCTTAAATAAAAGCAGAGGAGGGAGGAGCTGTTTTGCACATACACAGAGTGATTTGTAACCCTTCTGCAATGTAGCCAGTAACAGCATCAAACAGCATGAACATTTTCTAGTAACTTGCAGAAATCTGCAATTCTTGATTCCTGAGAGCTGGCTCAGAGAACACCAGCTTTCTGTGTTCTGTTTATCTCAGGCTGTTCTCCCAGTCAGACACAGTATATGAATGCTTCACAAAAATTCTGACAGGTGACAAGCTCTGTAAGTGTATATGCATCATATCACCATAAGAGTACATATTCTCCACTTAACTTGATAGCTGCAAATTTGTCTCTGTTTTGAGAAGACAAAGATTAATGTTTACTCCTGTGCTACAGGATATGTAGTAAAAAACAGTCAGAAAATGAAAAAAGAAAACTAAGTCTATAAGAAAGTGTTAAAGATGCACAGCAACATTGGGAGTTTTATTGATGAATTGCATGCCATATCAGCCGTATCAGTCAGTCATATCGGGCCAACTGGAGCTCTGTGGTGACTGTGACTGAAAGAACCCATTGGGTGCTTCTCTTTCTGCATAAAAATGCATTAGGACAGAGCAGGTATCTCTTTCTGAAAAAGAAATCACTAAATTTGTCAATAATTTAACATAAAAAATATAGTGATGGAATAAACCGCTATAATTAAATCACAGGTTTCATATGTGATTAAAGAACTGCAACAAAAATGGAAAAACTGGAGGATATACACATTAGGATACTCACCAGAAACTGGCATGCATCATTCAATATAAAAGTTCTTAAAATAATTAAATACAAGCACAACGTATCAAGGAGAGCTGAAAATATTAGCTCCTCAAAACGTAAGATAATTGGTCTTACTGTGTTTTGTTTATGAACTCCTGCAACATATTCAAAAGCAAGAGAACTAGAAAAAGTGAAAGGTTTGCAGTACCTTGGGAATCAGTACTTAATTAGCACTGCTAACATAAAATTCAAGCTTCATATTATGAGAGATAAAGGAACTATATAATTAACTTAGTGGTAAACACTGTAAGAAAACAGAACTTGCAACTTTTAAATGACTGAGTTGCTATGGGAAACAGATGATGTGAGAACATACTGTGGTTGTCAGCATTTAAGTTCTCATCTCAAAACCACAACACAAAGTAGAATTTTAATGAAATGCACACCCTTCCACCCCAACCCAAAGAGAAGCACACCATGGAGAAAAAAAAAAAAAAAGGTCTTGGAACTGAATCTGTGCTACATGAAGCTAAATTAATAAGACTTCAACATAATCATAGTGTAGCAGTAGGAGTGCTGTTACAGAATCACCAAATGAAAAGTTATGCTATGTTTAAAAAATGCCCTGGAGACTAAAGGTTCCGTTACCTGTCAGGATGAAGGGAACCAAGCCTATTAATGCAAAACTGCTTACATGTACCTCTACTGTTTTGAACCTTTGAAGTTTTTAAGGAAAACCATTAACAAGTTCCAAACGCAGCCATCAGTGCATTCACTAGCAAAGTACACAAATCACAGAGATTATGCGTATTAGAGGATTTGCAGGACCAGGATGCTGGGGAACAGCCACAGGTCCAACTGTTTTCCAGTAGAGGCAGCAGGCAAGGCAGGGATGGGCAGATGGGACAGCGTATCAATAAACACAACTGCAGGTTTTTGCAACTGCTGAAAATTTAGCTGTACATCTTCCACTATTGTCACTGGTCTTTAGCCTCACTGTGTAAATACTGGGAAGGCAGAATGACATTTGGCAACCTTCAAAAGTTACTTAGCACCTACTTAGTGAAGAAAGAGTTATACCAGAATGAAGAAATCAGCATTCTATAAATGAAGGTTCTGTTTGTCCTTCATATGAAATATTTGCAAAATACTATATAGAAAATTAATTTCTAGATATTTTCCATTGAAGACCTTCAAAACTGATATCACAAAATCTTCAAAAAATTTAATCCCATCTCTCCCTATCATAGTAGTCATACTATTTAAATATTTTAAGAGTTTTAAAAATTTTCTTTACATTTATGGCAATCTTCCCTCCAGAGTTCCCTTCCATCCTAGACATTTTTTATGATTCTCCTCCCAAAACTAGTAAGTACTTTAGAACACATACTAAGGTTCCCACTAAACTTAACTAAAAGTACTGCATACACACTGACCTTCTGTGGTTGCAGTAGTCAATTTTCCGAATATGAAATTATTCCAAGGTTTTTATTTTCAGAAGTTTCATAACATAGACAAATTTAAAGGTTTATGATACCTTTAATAAATTTTAAAAATACAACACTGAATTGAACTGTTAAAGATATTTTGTTTTTTACAGAGTACATTTATAAATCATTACCTTCCTCATGGATGTGCTTCCTTGATGGTCAATGGCAGAACTTACATATCTAGGACAGAGAAGAAGAAAGATGTCAAATAACTACAGGAAAAAAAAAATTCTGAATAAGTAGTGCATATACACACACTCTATATACATTTCCAATTGTATGCTTACAGATGTAATGATGTATCAAAGTTATTTTAAATACAGCACTTGGGAAACTCTTTACAAATTTAACTTGTTTTCAATGAACAGTGCTAATGTTAAGAAACACAAAACCATTCTTAATATTCTGACTTGACACATAAATCATCTGAGAATATCTGTTTCTGATTCAACCCCTGGTTTAAAAATACTTAACCCTGATCAGCTAATATTCAAAAGCAACCAACATAATTCCTCCATCCTAGGGTCTATAATCTTAAGACATATGAAGCATCGACTCTTGCAGGGCTGACTCTTATTTGTGCATTTCTTTGAGCATCAACAACATTTAACACAAGTATAGTGGATTCCTAGTGTCCAGACTAAAATGAAAAAGAGTAATTATTTTTAAGCAAGAAAAATATATAAATAAAAATAAATAATTTAGCGGGTTTGTTTTAAGAGCAATTTGCATTTTTAAAATGTAGCACCTTACAGATACCTTTTGAAGTGATATTCTGACCTTTAGGACAGACTCGTATGTGTTCCATATTTTGCAAACTTGGTTTTTTCCCATGTCATTACAGAATCAAATGAAAAATTAGAAAGCTCTTCAAATTGCTTAGTGTATATCTTCCTTTGATTTATTTTTTGGATATCTTAAATTTAACAATATGTAAGCATGTGTATAAACACTCAGACATTAAATAAGTAAGTAACTATCAGGCCAAGTTTGACATGAATGCCAGTTATGTTTCCCAGACACAGAGAAAGTGTAACATCTTCTTTTGTTCTGTTTTCCCCACTACCTTCTCCTTCACAGCAGAAGCACTTAAAACAGGACATAAAGACCGCTGCTATTCAGCATTTAACTAGAAAATTTAGATCATCAGAAAAATAGTAGTATTTTTGTGGTACGGATATCCTAACGGTATCTTTGGCTGGCAAACAATTTGTTTCCAATTTGTTAAATTAATTTTATTAAAATTAATTTGTAAACAATTAGTACATTTGCTATCACATGGCACGTGCCGGATGAGCAGATGAGCAGGCCCAGCCAGCACGGGTGTAGGGAAGGCAGGTGCTGCTTGACGAACCTGATCTTCTATGACCAAGTGACCCTCCTAGTGGGTGAGGGAAAGGTGTGGGTGCTGTCTGCCTGGACCCTAGGAAAGCTTTTGACATCGTTTCTCACAGCGTTCTCCTGGAGAATTACCCTTTGCTGGGTAAGACACTGGCTGGGCGGCTGGGCCAGGGAGCGGTGGTCAATGGAATTACATCCCACTGGGGGCGGGTGGCAGGTGGCCTTCCCCAGGGCTCCGTGCTGGGGCCAGTTCTGTTTAATGTCTTTATCAATGATCTGGACGTGGGGACGGAGTGCCCCCTCAGTGACTTTGCAGAGGACACCAAGTCAGGGGGGCAGCGCTGTGCAGGGGGGGCTGGCCGGGCCCAGGGGCCGAGGCCACTTGTGAGGTTCCACAGGACTCAGTGCCAGCCCTGCCCTGGGGCACAGCAGCCCCATGGAATGATGGGGCTTGGAGAAGAGCAGCTGGGGGGGG
>JAVJGJ010000034.1:21434666-21448937 GCA_035590215.1 Microhierax caerulescens
GGCAGGGGGAGGCATGTGCAGTGATACAGTTATTATGGCCTGGATTGATATTTCTCAGACCAGTTGATTTTCTACTAAATGCTTGTTTTCTTGTTCATGTATAATACTGTTTTTGAAACAAACTGTGGAAACTAGAAAAAAGAGGACTCATCACTTATACTAATTAAAAAACCCAACAACAATTATTTCAGGATGTTTGCAGAAACATTCAGTGCATAATATGACAAAAAAGGGCAAAATACTAAGCCAGTAACTGCAAAACTTTAAATGAAATTTGATTTTGTAATAAAGTTCATTCAAAACCACTTACTCTGTCCTACAGTTTTCCTCAAATGTATTTCTAAGGTTTTTTCTATTTGACAGATGGCATTGTCTGTTCTGAGTTTTGATATGCTCCGCCTAGCTGTATGGCATATATTGAAATTTCTATGCATAAAAGCCTTGCCTCCTTCCTTATCTATTCTTCAGAAATTTGACTAAATTATATATTGTAAGCAAACCAAAACAAATACAAAAAAGGGAAGAATTATAGAAATAGAGGTACAAAGAAGAAAGCACAGGTCAAAGTTAACTGCAGTCTAACTCTGGTCTTAGTGCTAGATATATATATTGGCTGAAGTATTCAGTCAGAATGATGTTGCTGAACATAGAGCTAAAGTAGAAAGGTTAACAAGAACGAGCTTAAAAAAAAGAGATGGAAATTACTTTGACTAGGTGGAAGAAAAACAGAATTTAAAGGTCTCAGGTAGATGTGGTAACTTCCAACTTGCATCTTAAAGGACATGCAAATGAAGTACAAGCCTAGCGATTAGATTTGTAATCAGGATTTCAAACGAAGAACAGTGTTGTATGATTAGAAAACAGCAATAAAGAATCTCTAGAAAACAAATTAGAATGGAAAAACCTGTATGAGAGATAGCAGAAGCACTATATCTCAGTTTAACTTATTTGATAAAAGCTGTAAGAATCAGGAAGTAAAGATTTAATCAGTGCTAAGAATTGTCACCTACCAAATACTGAATACACAAAATCAACACTTCTGCTGCACATATCTCTGCACTTTTGCTATCAGAGCAGTTATATCCATTTAAAAACTTCACCAGAATTCTGAATATCATGCACTTTCTGCTCACACAAAAATTCCTTTTATAGTGATCAGAAGCGACTTGCTATTTCTTCACAAAACAAGTATCAGTAAGCAAGTGCAACTGTGAATGCCACCTCCATGTTGACATTCATTCCTCTTTTCCTTTTGAGGAACATATTTTCATTTTCTGCCATAGAAAGATAACAATATACCTTTAATTGTCCCATAAACTCTAGTAAGTAATAGTGCTTTAGCTTGTAAAATTTATAGAATATCTACTGAAAACAAGGACTGATTTAAAGCAGGGGCATACAAATTAAACATCCCTTCATCACATAAGCAATGCTCAGAAAGAAGCTCAAATAAAATGGCTCTTACACATTATCAGTGCTCTTAATTATAACATCCCAATTCTCTTTCTATTACCTTCAGGGTCATTAAATCTATCACTAAATGAAAGTTATAATTGTATCAGAACAAACTGATTTATCTGCTTAGACTGGTATTATTTCTGCTGATGAAAAGACACAGATAATAAATCCCAATGAATGAATATAGTCTAGAAACAAGAATAATTACTTTGAGCATTACTTACCTTTCACCTCATCATTGGTAATAGTTAAAATCTGTATTGTTGACTTTTTTTAAGCTCCTACTTTGGCAGTAATGGATAGGATTATAAACTAGAATATAATTAAAATATAGAATTATTCTAGTTATAAGAAACTGCTAATATATATTTAGCATTGATGAAACAATTTTAGGCACTAATAATTTCTTTGATTTGTATTCATTTATTTGACCAAACAGAGCAATCTGAACTTATCTTTGCCTACTCCAATTTGCAATAACTTTTCAAGCTATAAAAGTTTCCAGTAGGTAAAATAAGATGACTGTTTGCCAGAATTTACTCCTGGAACAGAGTATAACTGGGTATAAATTACTAGGTAGTGTATTTCATTTCTGTCATGGTACAACATGCTCTGCGCATTCTGACTGGAACTTATATGGAATGTGCAAGTTGATGCACAGTCCATAAATAGACTATTTTGAGAGCTTTTCTTGCTAGTCCTCTATAGGATGGCTCCTATTTCATAAGGTTACATAAATGTAGGAGCTCAAGTACACAGCACAGATGATCAAGAGTAATTTCAAAGCTGTTTCTTAAACATTATGGACAACAGCAAAGCCTGTATTTGAAAATAGACTGTTGGTCTCTGCTGCCACCTGAATATGTAGAAACACATGGTGATTTGAAACACAGAGAGCCTGAGCAACAACTCTACTGATCCACAGCAGCTATGAACAACTAGAAAATGGCACCTATCATCCTGCTTTTTTTAACTTGGTAGATACTCGGCACATGTAAATTTCTAGATGCAAGGAGTGTGTAAAGCTCTCTTCAAGCTTCATGTTCACATTCTGAAATACTTCAATTGTATTGTAATCCCATTGCAGCTCAGGGTCAAGGCCACCATAATTAATGAGCAAAAATAAACATAATAAAAAAATCAGCATATTAGAAAATACATTTGCGCAGAAAAGTATTGTAGCTACCATATGAAATTTCCTTATAGCTGGTTCACAAGAACAAATATGCAGCAATTTGGGTCTATCTACCTGGTCACAGGAATGCATTTTTAATCACCTTGCCTGGATTTATGATTTATATTTAGGTTATTAGGAACTCCATAGCTTATGTAACTTATTCCTGTCACAACAAGTATATTCTCACTGCAAATTAATTATTGAATATTTTGTAGTCAGATTTCAGATCCCTTCTCCATTCCATGCTGGCTCAGCTACTGGCTTATGCTACGGTCTATTACTTCAGTGAACAGCAAGCTAGCTCAGATGCATCTGTACGGTTCTGCAGTCACTGCAATACAGGTGTATCTGTACATGCAAAGTTGACAAAACAATATCAGGACTAAAAGTTATTTGCAAAATATTTATCTCTTCTTAGCTCTCCAGCATTAACCACAACTAAAAAAAAAAAATAATTTCCAAAGCATGCTGCTTTAAAATAATTTTTAAGCATTAATATTTGCTGAGACAAAATGTGTTATGAAAAAGAACGTGAGCAGCATTTTCACATGGAAACTTAAGTCAAATATTCCTAAAACCTGTTTATTTAACTAGCAGTTGTGTGATGCATGACTGATACAATTCTTTTCTGCCTTCTCTTTCCCTTGCAGGCCTATATGGTTAGCTAAGCAGAGTAAGATCTTTACACCCTAGGTCTCTGTAGTGATGTCATGGTTACATTACGCATGCATGTCTACAATCCACAGATGCCGAAGTTTCTTATGACTAGAAAAAGATACTCATAAAGTAAAATGAAGATTTTTTAAAATTAAAAATTTAATTTATTAATAATAAATAAATAAATTAATAATAAATAAATTAATTAAAAAAATCAAAGAACACAGTGAACCCTGCTAAGCATAACGAGATGTTTTTATAAAAGCTGCAGCAGAGACTACATGTTACATGCCCATTACCCTTTTCTCATCTGTGAAACCGTAACAAACAGGGTAAACTGCTTCCCGTGAAGAGGAAAACAAATTGGATACTTCTTCAGGAAGCATTTAGTTTAGCTTGTCTTCCTAAAACATCAGACCACTCACACATTTAGTGATTCCACCTCCAATTGCAGAGTGTAATTTCCTAAATAATGACACCTGCTCAGAAATGAAGAGTCACAACTTGCCTGTGGCTGCCCTACTTTTCTAGCCAAAAGGCTGCTTAAAAGTAGGGCTCGGATTTTTCTTCATCCTCTGTCAGGCGGGGGCAGAGTTTGATGTGTGAATGGACTTAAAATATGGGGGAGCTCTGCATGGATGGTGGGAGCCCAGCCCTGTGCCTAGTGCTGGACCAAATATGTGATGTAGATGTGCCTAAAGCCTGGAAGAAACCAGCGATGTAATGTAGAAATATCTAACTTTTACTCTGCTCAATACTAAAAAGAAAGCTGCTAGACTTGCTTTGCATTTACTCATTGGATGAGTTTGAAAAGCTAAATATTCATAGTAACATTCTGTAGTCTCATATTTCTCACATCACTGCTAGTGTTTTCAATACATATTCCCTGCAGTCTGTAGTACATTCTACTACATGCAAGAAACAACTTCCTTCTGACTTTTGGCTTTTTTTCTGTTTTTAAACAAAGGATGCAATCACATCACTGGAACTTGATAGGCGACTGTACAGTTAATGAAAATAATGCTATTTCATCCAAATATGTGACTCTGTCCACACAGTTTGTTTTCTGCTCCCCCAAACCTAACTATAAGGGATAAATATCTGAGATATTTCTATTTTGGTTTAAACTGTTTACACCACTTGAACAAAAGTTATTAGGAGCAAGAAGATACAACTCTGCCTCTTCTAAAATATTTCTCAATGTACTGGAAAGACATAATACATTCATCTTTTGGACCTGAAATTAAAATGTGTGGGAGAAGGATTAAAAGAGGGAGAGTCATACTATATTAAAAAAATGATTAAACAATAGGTTTTTGCTATGAAAGTTTGCCAAAATTTCATCGAGTCATATGTCCCTGGAAAATAGTTCTTGGCAGATGTCCAGTGGAGACTTGTGTCCTGTCCACCAAGGATGTTCCATCTAGATTGTAACGTCCCTGCCAAACTGAGCAAGTGCAATTCACTCAGAATAATTAGGCATGCTTTGCTTTATGGAGAATAAAAATCCTTTGTAACTCTTCCTTGTGGTTGCAAGAAACTGTGGGTGTGGAGAAGGAAGACAAAAAAGGGGTGAGGCGTATGGCTTTTTTTTTTTGGAAGGGGCCTGCGATTTCTGTCTCTTGCAGAAAGTCGGGTAGGAAGAACCCGAGAGAAGGAGCAGCCATACCAGAATGAAGGGTGAGAAAAGGGAGTGACAAAAAGTAAGGAGAAAGAAGTGTGAGGGAAGAACAGGACAACAGCACGTGTCATAAAAGAGTTGGGTGACTAAGTAACAACTGTAAATACGTAAGATTTACAGAAAACAGTATGTTCTGAAAACTGTTTTTCACCAATATAAGAGTTAAGGGCAAAAGGTGAAATCCAATTGTTACTTCAAAAGAGTCTGAGAATGACCCATCTTTTCCTGCTGTGTAGCCCCTGCCTCATACAAGATGGGTGCCGCTTTGGCTCTTAACCGGAACAAAATACTAGAGCAGGACTATATTTAATTTATTCTAAAAATGAAAATCTACATTTCACTGAGGTAATGTATGATGAGGTAATGGACTACTACAGTGGCGGCAATGGAGAGACAGGACTGTCTTTGATGAGATTAAGTAGAATTTTACTCTAGAAAAAGTCTTTTGAACTCCTTCTTTACCTCACTTTCATCTGTGATAAAAGTGCTACGCAGTTTAGTTGAACACCATTTTAAACACACACAGCACCCTACAAGTGGGGAAATGTCCAATAAATTTTTACTTTTCTAACAGCCTTTGAAATGAACTGCCATGTTTACTACACATATAAAGAGGTGAAAATGCTAATAATTCTGAAAAATCAGGCACAAGGTGACTTGTGTTTGGTGATCAGCAACTAATATTTTTGTACCTCAGACTTCTAGCTGTATCGTAGTGTTATTTATACCACTGAAGAAAATCATCAACAACTGTAAATCCTTTAGATTGGTGAAAGCTGTCTAAATGTAATTCATTATTTTATATTCAGTACATGGTTTAGCTTCTTAAACAGGTTTAGGCCATAAACAGGATGAAAAAATGTGAAAAAGAATAATTACCACCCATATTAACAGATTCCTATTAAGCTTAATTTTAGTATACAATGGTACCCAAGTATCTGTTATTTCAAACTTATTCTTTTAATATGACTTGTTGGATGCAAATAAAATATGAACATACATCATCAGATAAACTGCAAAGGAAAAAAAGGGAAAACCACTATTTTATTCATTAGTATTAGTTGATTAAATTCAAACATAAGGGGCAAACTGAAGTCTCCATTTTTAATATTTATTAAAGATGAGCTACAAATATAAACAGTAATTTTTGTATAGACTGAATTAGCATGTAGATGTTCATTAAAAAATTCTGCCTGTTATTTCTAAAGAATCATGCTAGACATGCATTATGCTTTTCATCCTCAGAGTGATTCTGAAATACTAAATCCAAAGAGTAAAAACCAAAAAGGGGGAAAACATCTACTAGTTTGTTGTAGTTCAATTTTTCCCCCTAGTAATCTTTAATAAACTTACATCTAAAGTATTTTTTCAACCTTTGTAATCTAGATGTTTATTTGACATTAGGAAATGAAAGTTAGGATATTTACTAAATTATATTAATGCTACTATCACTAAACCCTGGAAATTTATTCCTCAAATACTTCAACTAAGTTTCTAAAGGTGAACAACTAAGTATAATTAATAGATAGATGATGTATATATTTAAATACAGAATAACAGAAGTCATTACCTTTCAGTATCTCCACTGACTGTGTCCCCTGCTCTCTGTAGAAGAAAAATAAATAGTATTAAGCACAAACTACAGACGATACTTCTTTGGTACGCTGAACACAGTGATATCTGCAGCAAAAGTAGTCACAGAGGTAAACCACAGTAGTCATTCTGTAACTCTAAGGAAAAGGAAATGGAAAATTTATTTCAATTTCTAACTAAATGTTATTTTAGAATGAAGATCATGTTCAAAGAAACTTGCATCTGCACTTATAGTTTCAGCTGCTGTATAATTGTGATCAAAGATCTCTAAAATAAGAGGGGAGCTAAAAATTTGTTAGAATATCACTGTCTGCAAAAATGTTAATAATTGAATGGCAGTTTAAGTGTAAAGGACAAATATTATGATATAGAATACAGAATTTCAGAAGAATGAACTGTCACCAAAACTTTCTTGAAAAGCATTCTTACATAACTTTACATAACCTGATTTACTACACTGGTTATTCCTCTGAGGTTTGGAAACGAACATGTCTCTTAGTAGTAAATGATTCAGAATTAAAAAGAAACTCTTCAGACTGGTTTTGTTACTTTAAACTAAGCTTTATGATGGAGTAGTTTTCCCTCAGCTAACAAACACTCTCACCCTGGAATTACAAAAATATATGTTTTAAAATCAATGTGTATTTGTTCATAAGTGCTGAAATCTGCACTTGAAAAATCTTTGGTGTATATGCTTTCTGCATAGCCAAATAGGAAACAGATTAATTTTTTTAGGCATAATTATGTTTTAATACCACTAGTTTAGGCATACAGTAAGGTATTTCATCGCATGTAACTTCAGAGAACAGTTACAAAACTGAAATGCATATTACACGTGTAAATGACAGGAAGTCTGCTTTTAACCACATGGGCTATAACACAGTATATTCTAACAGCATGCATTTCTAACACATCTTTACAATTTTCAGGGCACAATGTGCCACCTCACTCCTTCACATATCCCCCAGTGTATCCATATACAGAATCATTTATCTTTTACCATGCTATTTCTACTATAGGTAATGATTTGCCACTTGAAGCAAGGAAAAAAGACCTTACATGATCAAGTTGCCCTAGTAATAACTAATAAGTTTGGAGGGGACTGATAATACCCAGTAATATTAAAATATCTCAGGAGTCTTGTTCATCACCTGCTTGCATCTAGCAAGATCAGTTATCTAACCTAAGATCAGAAAGACATTTTCCCCACAGCAGGACCATATAGATCTAACATGACTGTGGTGATGCAAGTCGAGGCAGACTGAAAAAACACTTATGTCTGCATGGCTGGGTTTGGACAAAATGGCCTTTATTGTTTACACAAATTATTTATATATCTTAGACAGTACATGTGTCAGACCCTGATAGGTTTTTGTGTTCTTCTTCTTGCTTGCTATTTGCTGTTGGTGTAGGTGCCTGTATGCTGCGGTTCTAAGTTCTGGTTCTTCACATCCTGTTTACATACCTGACCATTGTGGCTGTCTTAAAGGTACACGACTAAGTCTTTGAAGTCAACTAACTTGTCTGCAGACCCGCTGCAGACTGCAACACATGACTACTTTTTCTTCTTTTCTCTTAAGCATTTCTCTTATCCAAAACATTCCTCATATCCAAAGGAGAATCACCCTGACGCAGGAACATGGTGAACTTACAGTAGGATTATTAATGGTGAAGATTTATTTCCAAACTATCAAGTATATGAAGGTACCAACAACCTATAAAATCAAATGTGGATCACTGAATCAGTACATGAAAATTGATAATGATCATAGGGCTGAGAATTAAAGATGGCAAGCACCCCTCCTGATTTTGCAGCTGCTACATTCCATGACATCTTCATGTTTTGAATAAAACATTGCCACATTTAATCCACACTGAAGCCAGAGTATGTGCCATGGCAAAACTGTCTATAATGACACACTTAAAAGTTCTCATTCTTCTAGGATTTGCTGTCTCTTACTTTCCACAATAATTAGGATGCTATGAATTTTACAAGTAACTTTTCATTTTCTCTGGTTGCTACATTAAATACTACCCTTTAATTGTGCTGATAACTGGTTCAGCTCAAATATTCTAGCAAACATGAGTAACAAAAATGGTCACTGTTTAAATAAGAGAATTTACCTAGTGCAAAGTAGTGAAACAGTGCCCTTACACATAAAAGCAGAGTTCTTTCACATAGCTTGTTGAAATCAGACAAAGTTAGGAGCTCCCCATTGAGTAATTGAGTACACAAAACTAACAAGCTTTCCTGAGTGCTATAAACAACTTAATTCTCCTTAGAGTACACTGAAATCTAGCCTAAAGAACCTACAGAACTGAAAATATACCACCATCTCAAAATAGTCATATATTCTTGAAGCAGACTGTAAGAGATAACAGCATACATCCAAAGCAAAATATCTGTTTGAGGAGCTAATGTAAAATGCTGCATAATAAATGTCAGATTTCTCCTGCTGCTAATGCACTAATAAATATGAATGAACCAATCTGATCATCCCTGAAAATACTGTGGACATCCTGGTAAAACATTGTGTGGCTAACAGAGTAAAAGAGCTTTGACAGCAGCACTACCTATACTACTGTTACAAAAATAGAATTTATTCATACTAGAAGGCCAAAAAATTTTCTTCTTACATCCCTCTGCCTTCTGGTGTTACTAATTTTAGCAACTAAAGGTAGGAACAATAATTTAGTCAGTTTAAGTGTTTCCTATTCCATTTCATAATTAATAGAGGCTTTTCTTTCTTTCCTGAAACTGCTCCTGAAGTAAAAGCAGTGTTTCCAAATCAGGGTTTATTCACTTCCTCTCCCAAGGGGGACTCATCCCACACTCCCTTCCCTGACAAAGCTAAAATAGCCCTCCTTGTTCACACTGTGCTGGCCATCTTTTCATCACCTGTATTACAAATTTTCACTACTACTATAGAACCAGTCCAGTCCCCTCCTTCCAAAAAAATGCACAAAGAACATGTGTATCACAGGTGATCACCTTGGGTTATGGTTGCAAGATTCCTTTTGATCAGATATATTCTGTAAGTACAGCTGTAAACAATTGTTAGGATGTTGTGAACTTGCATGTATTAGACTGAAAAAGACACTAGAATGACATGTGCTTATGTTGGTAACACATGTTTTTTAGAGATCTTTCAACACCACTGATTTTTTGCATTAACAAGCACTAATTTTCAAGGATACTGTATAATTTAATCTAATTAACTAAAGCATAGTCTGTAGTAGAGAAATATTACAAAGGTTCTGTACTAGTTGGAAAAAGAAAAAATGAGTCAACTAACTCAGGTAATGCAAATTGTAACTGATTATTAGTTCACAGCAATTTAGAAAAAACCAAAGAAGATTATCTGTATAGAAGAGGGAGAAAGTAATTGATGCAAGTACTTAAAAGGCAAAAAAATATTTATTACCATTTACATTTTTATCAATACTTAAGTTATTAGGAAAAAATCTCTACTCCTAACTCATTAATAATACATATTATTACCAGTATTTAAGTATGGGCACTAGGGATTACTACAGATATGTATGACCTTTTATTTGACTGTTTGTATCCCCAAAGAAGCTGTCACTGGAGTCCAATCTTGTTGCTAGCTTGAAATGCCAACCTTAGAAAAGGATTTCTGATAGCACATACGGAAAAAACCACGCACTGGCGTTTCTGTAAATGCATACCTATAGCTATAATTAATTTTCTTATGTAATTGTAATTACATGCACAGATACAATACTGACATTGACTTATGTGGTAGACTCCTATCTGCAGTTTCAGCAGCCTTCTATCTCCTTATTCTGAGTAGTTGCTTCTTAACAGTTCCTGCTGTTTAGAAAGGAAATTGCCTTACTCTAGTTGGCAAACTAAAACTTTACTTCATCTTACTAAAAGGCCACTTTCACGACTAGCAGACGTGTGGGAGGCTCAGGAGGCACAAGTCTTGTCATGCTGTCACAGACTATAAAACAAATTCAGTGAAATTCAGGTCACTGGCACCTATCAGCCTTCTTTAGTCAGCTCCACATTTATGTAGCTCTAGGGATTTCAGCTGATCTACTTCTGACTTGCCCAAGTAGAAATGGAAGGACAGTAAGGCCTATATAGTCTAAGAAGCAGTCTGATGATCCTCTCCCAAAGCAAAATCTGTAGAAACTCCTATTATTTTACCTGAAATTTTGATAAATAACTGATAACAAAAAAATCGTTCCCTCTAATTGGGATTTCATAACGAAAAGAAATATTTTCTCCTAAGGAGTAATTGCATGGATCATGGAAAAGGACCCTGAACTGTAGAGATAATGTAAAAACATTCAAAAGTCATTGTTTACTTATTGTTTACTAGTGGAAGAGACTGCAATAGTTGGCAATAAGATTAGAATAGTTTGATAATAAGTTTTACAAAATCCAATGGTCAAATGCAATATATTAATTCCATCTAGATATGCAATTTCTTCAGATGCAAAAAAGATTTTTACCTTTATTATAAATACCACTCTTCTATACTCAGATATTGAATCCTCTACAAAAATTACTTTTTTCTGCTGCTTCCTTAACTCACATATTCATTATCCTAAGCATTTCTTTAAATTATGTTTGTTCAAAAGTGAAACCTTAGCCCTGTTGCTAGAGGCTTTACTTATCTCTCTAGCTCAGTGAGCTATTGCTTAACCCTTTGAATACACTTGCAAAATTATTATGCTCAGCTAAAAATGAGAGCAGCTTTTGAGTTTTTTCATCCACACACTGTCATTGAGGGGAGAGATAATAGAGACAGGAAATAACCTCATGTAATCTACATCTGTGCGCAGTTCAGAGGTACTCAGTTTTTATGCTAAAAAACCAAGATGACAGGTAAGAAAATTAACTAAAGACAGAAGAAAAATATCTAGTCAGAATTTATAATTATGTGGTACAGTATAAACATTGTGTTGGCACATAGTGGGTAACAAAGAAAGGAGCAAAATTTTTAACAGAATGGAAGTTCCAGTTTTTGGAAAAAAGTTACATCCAAAACAGAAGCTATGCCAGCTTATACATGAGGTTAAAAAAAGTATTCTAAAAGAATATCTAAAGGAACACTACCTTGTAGCTAACAACTTATCTTATGTAGCAAAGTAGAATAGTCCTAAAGGAGAAACCACTACAATGGGTGAACTGTATTTTATGTTGACCAAAGCCTACCTTTGTCCCCATCAATGCACTTTTTTAATTTAAAAAAAAAAAGAAAAAAAAAGAAATTTAAGGTTGGTTTACTCTTAACAAAGGTGTAAAAGGTAAACAAACAAAAATATCCACACAGCCTGAAAAAAACTCCCCAACAAAAGTTTTTTTCTTCAAAAACTAAGAATAAATACTGCATGCCAAAGAAATGGGTGGTGTTTCTTTTGGTCAAAGAAAAGCAGCACACTAACTTGTAAATATATTTGTGTTCTCAAAAAATTAATGTGATGTAATTTTAATTAAATTTAATTTTAAATCTTTATTTTAAACAAGATGTAGAGCAAGTGAAGTGGACATTCACATGGAACTATCCACTAAGGTTTAGAGAACAGAATTTTATTTCATCACAGAAAAATTACAAGGTAGAATTTAATGCTATTTAATAAAAGCTACAGGGAAGTTTCATCTATTTCCCATGAAAAACATAATGCAGCTCTTCCTGAAGAAAAGCGTTCAGAGCTATAATACAGTTGGAAATCCAATCACATGAAATTTGGCTGTTAGAGATGGAATGTATTTGGAACTGCAACTTTCCACTGTCGCAAAGCACAACCATTTTCTTGCTGAGAAGTTAAGAACAGCTGAAATGCAGCCCAATATTCAGCAGTGGTTGTGCTGCACAGGATTCCATGGGAAAGGGAAGTGACAGAAGGGGAGTAGCTGAAGTTGAAAGGAGAGTTTACACGGGTCTGGGAAGAAGACAGTCAATTCCTTCCCCTTCCTTTTCCTCACTTTCCCCATTCCTCTAGGTACAGCTACCCATGATCCTGCCCTGACTTTGTGTCATTCAATGTTTTCTCTTGCCCACCAAACCCTTGTTCTCAATCTCTTGTTGTGGAAGGTAGGAAGCCTACTGAGAAGGTGAAAAGGGAGAGGACAGGGACCTAAGTCTTAGCTCTATTGTGACTTTCTGGAGTCAAAGGACTCCAGGAATGCTTTACAAATAGCTATTTACACGTGAAGATACAGTAGGTTAATGAATGCTTTGTTTGCTAACTTTCATTGATCATTTGTAGTAGTTCATTTGAAGACTTCAGAAAAACATAACTTAAATATGCTCTAATACAGAAAAAATTACTTATAAAAACATTGTGTATGTTTGGATAAAGAAAGCTGTCATGCCATAAAGCATCCTAATATAACTATCAATTTAAAGAATTTTAAACAAACAAGGTAGCCTAAACATTTGGAAGCAAGCAATAATACACAGCCTGTCTCACTAAGAGATCACTCATGAGATGACTTGCTGAAGCAGGTATCACAGGCGGTGGAAATACATCATCCCTAACCAGTGCAGCGTGGTTAACACAAAATTCCGGCCCCAGTCCTGAAATACTGCATGACTGGAGCCTGACAGGTCTACAACATGTAATGGAGATATTTGTACCTTAGCTGAGCTTCACAGTGCTCTATAGGGACAGATGGATGTATTATGCTTGGGTCAAGATGCAGTATATTATTTCAGGAGTAAACTCAACCATTTTTCTAAGTTGCTTCCAGATCTGAAAAGGTGTATCTGAAACAAATGCTGGTTTGCATTGTGCAGATACAGGCACTAAATTTTGGTCTAGCTTAGAGAATCTATAAATGGGTTTCACTTTGTGTTATACACAAAGGGTACTGAAAGTTCAGATTCAATGGTAATTTAAATTCCTTAGTGCAGTGGAACTCACAAGCAAAACTTTTCAGCATATGACAGAACTTTGTGGAGTAAGTTGCTCAGGACTAAAACCCAACACAAATCCAACTGCCTTCTTGCTTCTCCTTACTATCAATAACTGGTTTCTATAAAAATCAAGGACAACCATAATTCTAGACTAACACTGTTTTAGGCCTTTTTTTTCCTGGATTCAGGTTGATTATGAAGTTCTTGATTACTAAGTGAATGTGGAAATCTAAAACTGTTGACATTATTAATAAAAAAAGAACATATCAACATTTTATAGCCCTTTATTTTCCCTTGTACTGTAAAATGCTTTTTCCCTTTTGAACTGTTCATAGATTAATGAACAGTGTAGTCTAGAGAATCGTGTCTGAACAGAAGAGTAAGGAAATTTATTATTGGGTATTGCTACTGATGGATCCATCTTACAATAATTGCTAGCTCTAGCCTTCATGTGCACAGTTATGGCACAATACAAATGCAAAATAATCTTATCTTAAAATCAATACAAATGGACAGAATCAGTCTGAAACTACAGAGACTAGAAAGACTTATGTTAGCTTCTCTGAGCAGCTGGATTCCACATAACCATCCTCATCGTGATTTCTCAACAGGTTTTCCATATTACAGATACTTAAATGAAAAGCAAAAGGTAGATTTTTTTTCCCAGCAATTCAGAAAGGAAATAAAACTGAAGAAAGTAATTCTTATCTGTGGCAGTTAGCACAGTTTTGTTTCTTCCTGCAAAACCAGGAAGGAAGAAATAAAATATGAGTGCTTCTCCTGCAAAATTGGCAATAAAAGACTGCTCC
>JAVJGJ010000034.1:21461684-21485006 GCA_035590215.1 Microhierax caerulescens
TACTTGTTGGTGTTGTAGAACCGCTTGTAGGACTGGTTGGAATTACAGGCTGTAAAAAAAAAGGCACATGAAGAATAAACTGTTTTCTGCTACAACTGACAACTATGTCAATGTGCATAATTTTAAGAATCTTGACATCTTTTTTTTCTAGTAGCCATTTTTTTTCAAATTACTGGTTTCTTTAAAAGAAGTTGTCTACTGAAACACTGTTTTACCAAAGGGTTCAAGACTAGTTATGCAAGAAATGGACAAAAGGCCAGGGAAATTAATTTAAAAGCCATCTCATGGGAAAATCTGAGACTCAAAATCAATATATGATTTTTAACCAATGGAGAAAATCAATTATATGGGGAGAAAGGGCATACACTATTAAATGCCATTAATACAAAAAATTAATTACAGAACTCTGGAATACTTGCACTGAATGAAAATATTCATAACTATAATGTTGGTTTCAGTAGAAGATTTATTGTTAACAAGGACAGAATCCCCAGGGTTTTTTAAGAAAACAGAATTCATAGTCATTTGTTGTTTCTTAT
The DNA here is from genome assembly GCA_035590215.1 of Microhierax caerulescens. Taxonomy (NCBI): domain Eukaryota; kingdom Metazoa; phylum Chordata; class Aves; order Falconiformes; family Falconidae; genus Microhierax; species Microhierax caerulescens. Next base: position 21,462,224 of record JAVJGJ010000034.1, read on the forward strand.
TCTTTTACTGAACCTATAGCCGTGATGATTGTACCACCATGATACATATACAGGTTGTATGGTAACCAGCAATGGAATATAGATTAACCTAAGCAATAAATGTGAACATCAAAAATATTAAAGGTATAGATAAAAGTATGGGTGTCTTTTGGGATTTTAGTTTTTGGTTGTTGTTTTTTTTAAAAAAAATATATATATTTAAACACAATTTTTTTGTGGGTCTCAAACTCAAAGGTCATAGGGAAGCTCAAGTCAATAGCTATAAGGACTACAATCAAATATTCTGTGCCGGATAGAAAATATATACACAAAGGATATTTTTCAGCCAAGGCAGAGTCTGTGTTTGTATTCAAGAAATAAAAAATACTTTTATTCATTTTATTGTTTACAGGTTTTAATATGAAAAAATCCCATTCAAATACAAAATTGTGCTTGAATAGAAACAACTCATTTTCTACAAGTGGAACGAATACACAGTGACCTAAAAATTGGATGAAAGCCTCAAAGATCAATTATAATCTTTTTCTGAATACAAGGCTTTCTATATTCTATAGATAAACACTGAAATTATTTTTACGTGATTCAAAAAGTAAAAGGATACCAAAAAAGGACTTTTTTTTTGTGAGAATGTCAGTCTGCATAGGGTTCCAAATTATACTACTCTTTCATGCTTATTTTTAAGCCTCATATTCTAACCAAATGGTTTAGGTTTCTTTTGTATTATCAATATAAATGCATAAGAATTGACTGCCAAAGACCAGAATCATTCACTACTTACTTTCTCATATATTTGGAAATGAGGTCCTACCACAATATACATACTATCAACCACTACATTTAGAATATTACCATTATTTCTGAAGTTTTGCTGTGGTGGTATTAATAAAGAGACCATATAATAACACATTCTAGTAATCCCCCAACTTACTTGTAGCTGGATACAGTTTTCCATGAATCAAAATATAAATTATCACCATCACAGAAAGACAAGCAGAAACTATTTTAGAATCAGAAAACACCTATACCAAGTCTCATGAATAATTTCTTTTCGATGGTTGTATATTCAGCAGCCTTCAAGGTTACAGGTTATTCAATGAAGTTGACAACAGAAAAAGGGGTAGGGAGAGATGACTGTTCAATTTTCCCCCAGAAAGGATGATAGCCATGCTATTCCTGATAGATTTTTAATAATATCTGACCTTATAGCAATATAATCATATTTGCTTCAATTTAATTCAATTCTTTTTCTTCCTATCCCAGAAAGTGAAAACTTTCCCTTTCACTTTTTTTTTTTTTTTTTTTTTTTTTTTTTTTTTTTTTTTACATTCTGAATACTGGTTCCCCTTATTTTGGCTAGAAAACAAGAACTATACAAACACCACCACCACCACCACCACCACAATTTTTCCGTTATAGGGCTTGTTTTCTAAAACATTAATGAATTGTAGTGTGCTCTGTACTTTTTCCAACTGATTAGACTATGCGTACCTAGGTGTACTCAGTACTCAGCTCAGATTGTACCAATACTGAATAAAGTACAATTATTTCACTTGTGTTTAATATTCCTGTTTATGTCTTTCAGTCAGATATTTTTGTTCCTTCCAACATGATATTCAACTTTTTCTTTACTGTAATTTCCACATTATTTGGAATTACTGTTGTATTATTCAGTTGCCACATTCTTTAAAACTGCAGTTGATTATTTCCAAGTAGCATACTTTACTCTTGCCCCTCCTTAATTTCATTTTTAGAGCTTTTTTCTAGTTCTACAAACTAGAATTTCCACATTTTTAATTACCAGCCAAGACTCCAATGCATTCGCAGGCCCTCCTGGTTTAGCAATCTATGCAAATTTAGTAAGCAAATCCTTTGGGTTGTCATGAAAACATGGAACAAAACCATGTGTATCACCTATCTGTTGAACACTAAATGTTACATTCTTCGTTTGAAAGTTAATCATTAACAAGTATTTGTTAGGCAAGGTTATCCAGTAATTTTCCACCCATTCAATCTCAGTTTCACCTAGTCCTTAATTCTCTATGCCATACTTATGAGAATGTCATGAGAAAAGATATTACTATTAGAGCAAGATATACAACTCTTCTTCTATCTACCAGGACAGTTAACTGCTCACATAAGAGCATTAAATCTGTTTAATGATTTCTTCATAATAAATTCATGTTGCTTTTACTCATTGGTTATCTTCCAAGTGCTCACAAACTGCTTGTGACTATTCATTGACACATAATTCCCTGTCTCTTGCATTTCCCCTTCCTGAAGACAAGCATATACTTATTGGTTTTCTAACCTTACTGTAATTCATTAATCTTTTACAATTTCACAAAAAAAGCTTTAGAAAAATAATGGTAAAAGAGTGCCGCCCCCCCCCCCCGCCCTGCTCTTCTTGTTCCCTTTTTTGATTGGCATACCATAAGAGCTCATCCACCAAGTTTACAGAAGTGTGTGCTCTTGAAGTTAATTTTCTTATATAAGGGTTGTATGTTTTTAAGAAAATACACTGCTTCATTATTGCTCTCAGATAAGCTGTCTCTTGCCTCCTCCCTCTCAGCTTTATTTATTTTCTCCACTTTCTGCATGAAAAAATACCTCTCTTCAGTGCTTTCCAAGAATTTGCCAGACATTGTGTCTTTGGAACAATGCCTGTTTCTATCCCTTTCTCAAAGGATGCACCTGATCCAAACAAATTATATTGGGCGATTCTGCTATTTGCTCACAAAAAAACTTCTTCACTCATCTGGCCTGGGAGTCTTTAATGAAGAGAACACCCACTTTCTCCTCCTCTATCATCACCCAGATCATTCCAGCAAATATAATTCTATGATCTGGAGCTCAGAGTGAAGGCAGCAAAGATGTATAGCTTCACCCCAAGTCTGCAACATCAGACATGGAATTCCAGGGGGTTTAGGTATCTGCAAATTAGCATAGGAGTGTTTTAACATTATTTAAAATAATATTAATTTAATAATAGTTTAGTAAGAGTATTTAATACAATAATTTAGTATTATACCAAATCAAAAAAGGCAATTTTAATAAATAGTAAAAATAAACCCAGACAGGACTATCAATTATAAAGACATAGTCAAGTCTTTAAGTCTTATATCTCAATTCCAATAAAATTGCTTAAAGTGATTATGCTGACTTTGTCTGTGTACAAATGAATGTTTGGTGAAGAGTGTGCAAATACATGCACAGGAGAAAAAAATCCCAAGGAAAACACAACTGTTTATAGACGACTTCTGAAAAGTGACACTTTAGGTATCTGCTGTTGTTATTTGAAGTTTTTAATAAGAATAGCTAATTGTCAGGAAAACGATTAAGCAATGCTAAAATACCAGAGTAAAAATGAAAGACAAATGCTAAATTCAACATTCATCTGAACTAAACAATCGTTTGCCAGACAGAAAAATTCAAACTCTTTCAGAACAAAATACGTTGCTGTGATTCTGAGTGAGTTTTGCATATATTTGGGATAATTAAATAATGTATCTGTTTCAAAAATACTGTTCAAAACAACAAACATGACCCCAGCATATCCTGCAAAAAACAGCAGAACAAAATGCAGGAAGCTGGTACAGCAACAAGAGTCTTGAATATGGACATCCCTTACCTTTTGAGGGGGTATGAAGATTAAGGATAGGGTACTGAGTCTCTGCTTTCTCCCTTGAAGGAATAAACTGAATCCCCAGAATTCCCCTGATGGGTGAATTCACAGAAAACACACAGGCGTCACTCTTCTACATGGATTGCCTGCGGTAAGGGAAAATGGGGCTTTGTAACTGTGTATCACCCTATAAATTCCTATAGTGTTTAATTTTTGTCAGAATCGGTTAATTCATGCCAGTGATACAGATGACTAATTGGCCTAGCTGTTATGCAGAAAAATTAAATGTTTGCAATACAAATACTACTCACAATAAGAAACAGAACTCTCAATATTGTTGAGTATTTCTCACGTACTGGTAAACTGGTAAAAAACCCTGCAGTTAAGTTCACAGTGTTTTCCAGTCTTGTGGATTTTTACTTTTTTTAGTCTTAAAATATATACTTTTTTTGATGTGTAAGTAATATTTTTTGTCCTCAGAGCAAGAGGTTACAATGAAATACATCTGAAAATGACAGAAGTCAGTAAAAGCATGAGTGGCATTAAGATGAAAAGGAAATGACTGTTCACCATCTCCTCTGATACAAGACACTTAAGAGAACAGAACAGAACTTAATTTATTAATTTCTGCATATTCTTTGTCTGAGGTGTTACAAGTCTTTCCTTGCCCAAGATATTTCTCATGGAGATAGCAAAGTAAATGGGCAGCACCTCGTTTTGGAGTTCAGCTGAGCAATTCTATCAGGGTACAGTAACCTAACTCTGAACTGCAAACTAACTTGAGTGGTATACACCAAACTTGTTATTTTCCTTTTTTCACTCTACAGCACCTGTCCTTATAATACTATAGAATTGCTCTCTTGTACAAAGCAACATCTCTCTAAATTCACATGGTTTTCAAAATCTGAAGTGAGCTACATAGCTGGAATTGTTCTGAAGATACTTATAAAGTTGCAAAGCATATGTTTCTCCTAATACGTAAGAGTTGTTATAAAATTGTCACTGTTGATAGAACCTTTACTACTTATATCTCCTGACAGATTCTATATCTCAAGCCAAATAATAAAAACTTTAATATTCTGGATCAAGTAGTTGTAACAGGAAAGATTATATAACTGTAGAACATTTCTGCAAATAGAAAGAAAAAATACAATAAATGTATTTTATTTGAATGAAGTTTCTGGTGTGCTCACTTTTACAAAAAACAGAGTGCTGTTTGCAATCGCAGATGAAAGAACCATGTTATATTGAGTGGGAAGATAATCACAGAGTTTAAAAAATGAAAATAGTTTTCTAATATCACATAATGCCAACTAGAGACAAAAGGAGAAAATGGTATGACTGACATGTTGTCTTACTGAAAGATAATTATAGCATAGAACTTTGGCATATGTTAACATTCTGCTATTGTTAATTAAGCATCAAGGGAAACTATATACAGCAAAGGAATACTACAATGGGACCAATAAATAAATTTTATAAGGTTTCACAGATTTTTTTATCATTAATAATTCATAATTTAACTATGTGGTACGATTTTAAACATTATTATAATGGAAAAAAGTATTAATAACACCTATAAGTGCCTTAAGAAATAATAAAAAACATGACAACTTTTATTTAAAAAATTCCTGCTGTGCACGAACCTGAGTTAACAAATATTATTCCTGACCTCTGAATTTCAAGTTCTTAAATCCTGCTTCCTTTGTTCCCTCCTTAAATATAATAGGTATTTAAATAAAATAAAAATATTAAAATTATATATATATATATATATATATATATATATATATATACATATATATAAAAAAATTATATACTTCCTTTGTTTTGTTCTTTTACCAACACAAAATCAAGAATGGAAGAATTGCTCTGCATGCGTTATTTTTCATGGTGCATTACATATATCCATGCATGTATCCATACATGCACCATGAGACAAGTAACACATGCAGAGCAATATATATGGATCCATATATGTAACACACCATGAAACATAACGCATCCATATACGTTATCCTTTCTTGTGACAGCCTGACACTTGCTGAATTGTTTTAATTTTGATCTACTTTAACTAACAATTTTCTACAGATTGTTGCTTAACTGGGCATTCCACATCCTCCATTCATACAGCCGATTACTTATGTCTAAGTATAAAACCTTCTGTCTACGCTGAATGAGTTCTGTTTATTTCTGAAAGTCTGTCCGTAGCCTCTGACAGAGTCTGTACTGTAAGAGCCAATTTATTCCATTAGTGGTAGAAAACTCCAGAAAAACAAATAAATAAAACCAGAAGCCTTCCTACCAATTAAACTGATCTAGAGAGTCTAAAAAATGCCAAAGTCAAACAAAGGCAAGGACATTCTGCAGCCAAGAACAGAGAGAGGGAAGTGAGATCATTCCTTTCCAGCAGCACCAAGCTGTCATGTCAGCTGTCCAGGAAATACAAGCTTTAGTATCATCTTGAAATGTAATCATGCTAGTTCCAAGTCATTAGTGACATTAATTAATAATACTAGATCCAGGTGAGAACTGTGGGAAACAGGCAAAACCAAAAACTGTGCCCTGAAATGCAACCAGATCCTAATACTTGGACTCGCCTCTGTGGCATGAAGACTAAAGACCTAAAGATGTTAAAAAAGAACTAAAGTTGGGGGGGGGAGGTTTTACATCTTATTACAAGATCTACTGTTAAGAAGTAACACTGGCAATGATCTTATTTTCCAAAATGATTTATATTTATACCTTCACAGCACTATTTTTGGACATAGAAGAAACATATCCTAGTGAGGATGACACTTAAAGCACCCTTTGATCCTCAGGGGCTCTTGTGTTCTGGGCCATCAAGAGAAGACACATAACAAAAATAGAAACTTCTGATAATTCCACAAAAATAGCTTGGTGCACTTTCACTTATCTGGCTACCACAACAGGGGTTGGCATGTTCTGTGGAAAACACTGTGCGAGGTATACGGTACATAATTGTTTTCACACTGACAAAACTTCCAGAACTAGCGCTGTTGGTGAATTTCAACTCTTTAATACACTAATAGAAAGAGGATCTCTATGGAAGCCCAGTTGCAAATGTAATTTCCAATTTGCTGTCACTGAAGGCTTCATATGAAGTTCACAAGCAAATACATAATCATCTTGCTAGAGCAAAGAATGTTATTCCTGCACCCTTATGACAGAAAAATCTGAAGATTCTCGAATGTCCTCCTGGTGCCATAATGCCCCTTTCCTCTCTCCCAGAGGTAGTCACAGAGAAAGGAAAGATGACACTAAATCCAAGTGTCAGCACTCCTGAGCTGCAAGGATTACACAAATTCCTTAAGTGAAGCAGCTGTGTAGGACTTAGGCACTTTGAGGAATGAAAGATCCAGGAAGTACCAGGCAGGAAGGAAATCTGCCTGTATAATCTTGAAGGATTTGCTTTGGTTTCATTAATTTATTTTTTTTTTTTCAGAAACCCATTCATGTATCATGTGATCCAAACAAAACAACTCTGTGAAGCTTCCACATTAGGAAAGTACATAAACTTAACAGAGGTTGTTATGTGGTGTTAAACATGCACAGTTCCTAACTTTAAAAAGTTTCCTTTAATAATGACATTTTGAGTTCAGCCTTTTTACAGTGAGTCAGTTTCTGCTATGTATGTTGATGCTGTAGGAAGAACCAGCTGTGATGTTCACAATAATTTTTTTTTTTTTATATCAACAGGTTTTCAAGGAATAAGTATGCAGAAAATATCAGAGGTTCTATTTGCATTGCTACCAAAACCTCAAACTTGATGGGAGGTGGGGAACAGAAGATGACTTTTCCTGAAATTTAAAAGGTCTGACACACTTGATTACAAACAAGTAGTTTTAACAGACTGAAATAATGGAAATGTTGGAGGTAATGTTGCCTCTGCCAGCCAAAGCAAGCTACTGAACCTTAGGTTTGCTTATTCTTCAGTAACACTATCTGTGAACATTCTTTCCTTCTATGAATTCCTGTGACTCCCAACCTCACCAAAATATGTGGGAAAACAATCTTATTGACACATAAAGCATTGCCACACATATTTATCTCAGCACCCTATTTGAAAGGAACCTGGGACTTTTTAGAGGCTCCTGTTCCTTTCACTTGAATGAAAAATTCGTGTTTTCTCTTGAATAAAGGTTTTATCATGACACCAGTGTTGTAACAGCCTTCTTACCTGAAGTGCAAGAGGCTTCCACCTCACGTTCTTCAGAAGGGCAGGAGCAGAAACCAGGGTATTCTGAGGACGCTTTTTCAAGGTTAAAATCACTCCATTTGGGTCTTCCCACAATGCATTTACTAGGTTCTTTAACTGCCAGCCAACCTAAGGAAAAATTCCATAATTGAATTTTGAAAGCTTTTCGTTTAACTTGAAATGTGAAGGAAGTCTTCTATTAACCAAAAAGGTCTGTTACAGCCGCCACTTTGCAGACATAAGCAGTTTTTATAAACTGTGTGTGCTTACTTCTATTGGACTGAAATGATGCTGCTGAAGCTGGATTTTTTTAAGCTACATTTCTCAACAGAATAAAGCATAATTGAACACTCTCTTTTAATAATTTGTGACATCACTGTACATTTTAAATTAAATGATGAGGACTACAAGACACGAAATAATTTCAGTCTGGATTCTGAGTTGAAATAGTTGCTGCTGAGGAGGAAGACAGATTATGCTATAGCAACGTGTAACATATACGTAACAGCTTTAAGGTCCTAACTGAAGATAAATGATCGTTTACTTGGTTTATCTATACACCCCCTGGATATAGCTGAGTATTTCAAGTTACTAGAAGTTATAAACATAGCCATAAAAAAAACCCAAAAACATCACTAGTACTAAAATTATTTTATATGTGCCACTCACAAAACGTTACTTAGAGTGATGTCTTAATCTTGATTATCTAAAAATAGTATTTTTACCATGAACTCTTTATACATGAGAACAGAAAATATACTTTTATGGGAGTTTTTTTTTTAATGAATGTTTACACTATCCTATTAACCCGAGTGCTTGAAGAAGTTTTAAAACTGAATAATAGTATAAATGAAAGTATATAAAGATGTTTATGATAAAAGTAGTTTCTTACACATTTAAGTGCTGCTGAATTTCTATTAATATTTTCACAGGCACATGAGAAAAAAACCAAACAATCAAACAACAAAAAGAAGGGTTTCAAAACAGTCAGATATATAGATTTGGAACTGAAAGTGAAATTTGAAAAAAATCACATTTTTCTACACTTCAACCAATCTTTCTTCCAAGTTGCACCACTGAAATCAGTGGAGATGTACTAGTTTGAATAAGACAATAAATTCGGCTCCATTTAGCAGTCCTTTCCTATATGCAAGTGATGTATTATCTTGTTCAATATGAATAAGATAAGAAACACATACCACTTAGCATTTCACAGTGAATTACCATGAAAGTTGGTTTGCCCTCTTTCTTAAGTAACATTATCAGTGAAAAAGTTTCTTCAATATTACAGTATCAAAAAATGTATCCTATGTAACACCCAGATTAGTACCGATAGACAGAAATGTATTGGAATGCTTATAGGATTTGCTAACATTCACTTCCAAAGCTGTTATTTTTTGTCGATATGCTTGTGACCCAATCTAGATAACCAGACTCACACCACACATTTTGAAATTTCTCTCTTCCGCTGGTGTCAGAAAAATGGCACAACTAAAGCACACTCTTAGTTACTCACACCTAACTTTAGCCCTGGCTCCCAAGGGCTAAACTATTTCCTCCCTTTAGTCTCATCTTTGCATTTTCAGGAAGTGTAACGACTCAAATGACAAGAACAAGCCTACCTAGAAAGGAAGTACTGGAATAAAGTAACCACAGGCAAGGGGCAGTTAGGTTACTGGTTCACATTCAGCTCTGGCAAACAGCAAGGCATGCATAAATATTTATAGGGAGGGCTTTGGAGGATTTTCTTAGCCTTATTTCTTTGCATCTTCTATTCACACACCATTTCTAGGCTTGCCTTTCAAGGAAAGTGAATAGGTGCAGGAAAGACTCCCCACTTACCCTTCTAAATAGTGCATCTTGTAAAAAACATTACTTAAGCATCAGGTTTTAATTTGAACACTGATGGTTACTTTCTAAGCACAGTTCTGCTAAACAAAGCAGTATGGGTCCAAGTGCTGCACAGAATATTTTTTGCAAAAGCCAGTTTCTTTCACAGAAGAGCTGAGCCTCCAGCACCTCTAAGAGCCAGTATTAATCTCTTCCTTCCATTTTCTGTTCCGAACATGGTAGATTTTTACAGTAGTAATAAATGACCATAGTAAACACCTGTCATAAATGTTATAACTACCACAAGTCTTCAGCCCTAGTGCCAAACAGATCTGTACTGAACAGGAATTGGAATGCCGGGTTCATACAGCAGTTCTCCAGACACAGCCTTGCTGAGGCCGAATTGCAGCAGCCTTAAAGTGAACGTTTAAGAATGAAAAGCTTAGGGAATACACCACTAACTGTAGTATATGCAAGCATTAAGTGCCATTATATTTGCTATGGTTTTTGACTACATTTGACCTGTCAGTTCACTATAATGTTTTAATCATAACCCATTCTGACCAAAGTGTGTATCCCCACTGCTATTAAAAAACAAGGAGAAAACAAAAATGCTCATAATCAGAGCAGTCTACCAATCTCACCATATTATATCAGGTAAAGTTTATGATTTCTCTTAGAGGAAGATAACATCAGATTACATGTGAAGGTAAAGGCAACCTTGAAGAGATTTCAATCAAAATCATCTTAAGGAGTGAAGAGAAGTTAAGGTATAAACTGTAAGGTTCTAGCCTGTATCCACAGTGGGCCAAAGCCAGGATCCCAAGTGTGAACATTTGGCTTGGAAAGAACTGCAATATGTGTCGGAATTCTAAAAAGTTCTATTCTATTTTCAATGTTGCTGTTCTATTGAAAACTTTCTAAAAATGCACTGGCCACAGGAAATCAGAAAATGGAATTAATTATAAACGGGCCACAGCCAAACAAATGCAAATATGTCAACTTGGATTCCAAGTGAACTCCTCTAGTTTGTGCTTTGTTTATGAAATGACAGAGGCTATATATATTTTACTTTTTTACTCAATTACAGAATTAAAAGTGAACTACTTTTGATTTATAGAGATTGATATAATTTTCAGAATGCTGAAATCTTTAGAGTTCCATGAGCTCATTTTAGAAAAGGATGATAAATAATTAAGTTAATGATAAATTATTCCAATGAGAACCTTAATGACAAAACCATTAAATACCAAGATCTATTAGAGAACAGTCTGCAGTCATTACTACTAGGCAATGATAAAATGCTCTTAGGAATTTGGACATGTTATTATAAATTGTATTACTAAAAATATCTTTGAAAAAATAGAAGTCATTACAGTGGATTAAAAATCTTAGTTGAAAACCAGTCCTTGAGACAGCTTTTGAAATTTATTCTTAAAGAATCCATCTTTAATAGCAATTATTAGCTTCCAGCTATGGTGAGATGTATTCAGCAGAAGGGTATTTTGCCCCTTTAAAATTTTTAGCATATACATCCAGTAAATCAGATGCTATAATATGGGTTAAGATATTTTACTCAGTAATGAAAGTTAACACTAAATCAGACTAATGAAGGAAAAAAGAGAGTAACATGATACTTCTTTTCCTGACTAAATGAAATTGGAGCAATTAGGACACCCATTACATTCAAATCAAGAAATTCAGAAGGACATTATCATGTCATCTTTGCACAGCGTAGTAAAGTTCTAGTCATGATGCACTGTTCTCTCCTAAACATATTTGCATATTGAAATACAGTGCACTATTTTCTATCTCTATATAAACTGGGCCTACAAAACCTAGAATGTGGAAAACACCACACCTGCTGTAGTCTTTACTTCATAACTCAAAGAATATACCAAATAGAGTCAGGTGCCAGCAATGAGAATTGCTATCACAGTGATACACACAGAGTTTGTAAAAAGTTTAGATTCATAGAAACTTTGATATTTACTGGCTTAAAATCATTGATGACTTAATTTTAGCCCCCCCAAATACTTTTTTTTTTAAAAAAATTTAGATGCTAAATATGGAAGAAACCTAGAAGAATGGAAAACAACTCCCTGAAGTTTAAGATTTTGGCAGTTTATGCTTATAATTGCTCTGATCAATGTTTGGTATTGGTTTGTACATCCTCAGCATGGAAAGGAGGCCTCCAGAGAAAAAATTGTGTGCTACTGTCTATGTTGGAGGATTTGTTAGTTTTTTCAAACAAAGTACAAGCCAGATAATTAGTGGAAACCGAAAAATATAGTAACTTTAAAAATAACAGTTCCAAAAATATGAATCCCTACAATAGTAAAGTTCTTTGCCATAGAAATATAATGATTTAAATATCCACAATGCTGTAGTAATTTTCTATACCTAAACCTGATAATTTTGTAGCTGGCACTGCGTTGTTCAGGAAAACATAACTCACTTTTATTAACAGATAGTAAACTAGTTTGTTTTCTAGTTCTCCAATATCTTCTTTAGAGGGGCCTATATTGACTTTGTTCTTTCTCATTTAGAAGATCTAGATTTGTATGAATGGGAATTGGAATGCATACTATCAGCAGTAAGGATTTTGGCATTTTTATAAATCCAAATTCTCTTCATGCTGGACAAGCACATTTTCTTCTTTCTTTAAAATAAAGGCTGCCTGGCCAGTAAGGGCTCGCTGATGATCTATAAGAAAAACAAACTAATAAAAAAAGTTCTTCATGTTACAGATACACACACACAAAAAAAAGACAGAAGAAAACACAAACCGGTGCATTTGTGGATGACTGCATGGGCATTAAATGCATGATCTATTAATCTATTAAAAGGAACTAAGAAAAAAGCTGGATTGTTGAACATGACAGTGCTTGTCAAGGGATGCAAGTCACCAAAACCACCACAACAGTAATTCACCTCCATGCCAATTTCTTCAAAACACATTATACATATTTGTTATGGTACAAATTTAGAAGAGACAGCTCAGGTAGCAGAACTAGGAGTGCATAGTGGATAGAATACCTATATTGCTTTCTCTGGTTTTCCTGAAAATGCTGGAGATAAAGCAGAAGTGTGTTTCCAGAGTTCCTTCACTGCCTTATCAAATCTAAACATCTATCAGGACTTTGAAGAATGACAAAGTTCTAAAAAACAAAAAAAAATGTGGCATGCACCTAACAGAAGAAAGGTTGGTTACACCTTAATTTGTGAGACTTGTGCATACTCTACTCATTGTATCATATGCCAGCTTTAATGTTATGTAGGATGGAGAGAGTCAGCACATTAACTAAACAGGAACTTAAGAACTACTTTGTTAGGCATTTGATCTGGAAATCAATTGTAGAGAATATTTTCTAAATATTTAGAACATACGATGTTGCACACCACCTGAAAACGTGTAATTCTGCTTTGACTGCAGTAACCCTTATATGAACCAGGACAGATGTTTCCCCTTAAGGCTCTTCGGATAATATAAGCAAAGCCATCTGGTTACTTACTTTCTGGTTACTTACTTGAACCTAGAGTATGACCTCTCTTCATATTTGCATAGGAAAAAAAATAAGCCTTGCGTAAACTCAACTTTTTGTTAAGGAAACAGACTAACAGACTATCATCCTTTCATATTTTCAGTCTGTAATTCACTTTGCCTCACTGGGGAATTAATCAAGAGAGTTGGTTTGATTAACATGGAAATCAGAAATTATTATTAGACAAAAGCGTGCTGAAAGATCATAGGACTACTTTCTGTCACTGAAGAGGAAGCTTGTCATTAACACCTGTAGCTGATTCACTCTTCTTATTAATATCCTTACTGTTACTAACAATAGTTCATGATGGAAAAACAAATGTTCTCCCATTAGATTACATATTTATTTTCATTAATTAATGGTGAAATATAGCAAGATTCCAAGAAGATGCAGGATCAGCTACTGCAAGACATACATTACTAAGCTGTTTCGAAAGACAGAGTCCTGAGAAAAAGTAATGCAGTGATTTATTTGGAAACAGAATGACATCTTTTGGTGGAAGGAGTTGTAATTCTCATGACAACTTTTGTCTTGCCTTTTCCTACTTGTATTTCACAACACAGTGTGTTGAAACACAGATGGTGTGACCTGGCACTGCATCGACAGATTTACCTCTATCTAAAATGAACTCTTATTACAACTCAAATTTCAATTCAACAAACAAACATACACCTAGGATACTGATTCAATAAATATCTTGACACTAATAAATTAATGCCAAAATTATTTCATTTGCCAGGGCTCCTGACACACTTGAAGTATGTAATTTGACAATGAAGGGTATGAAATGGCTTGTGGCCATGTATCTAGAATGATAGAATCATAGCACAGTTCGGGTTAGAAGGGACCTTTAAAGGTCATCAAGCCCAACCCCCTTGCAGGTTGCTTAGAGCCCCGTCCAACCTGACCTTGAATGTTACCAGGGATGGGGCATCTACCACCCCTCTGGGCAACCTGCTTCAGTGTTTCACTACCTTCACTGTAAAAAAATTCTTCCTTATATCTGGTCTAAATCTACCCTCTTTTAGTTTAAAACCTTTGCCCCTTCTCCTATTGCAACAGGCCCTACTATAAAGTCTGCCCCCATCTTTCTTATATGCTCCCTTTAAGTACTGAAAGCATCCATCATTACAAAGAATAACCTTATCAAGTATAAAAATGCAACTACATTAAAAACAACTATTTAGAGGTAACATAACAAACCTGTTACACAACAAAGCAAAGATGTTCGAACTGAAGGAGCCCCTCATCAGTGTTTTTACTCTTCTACATAGCTGCATGCAATTTTTTGCATTTTTTTAATTATTTTAATTTTTATATTTTTATATATATATAAACAATTATTTTCATCACTTCTTCAGTCACCTTCCTAGCCATACCTTTTTCAAATTCTACCACAAATTTACTTACAGGTGTTTTTATGGATGCTTGCTTTTGTACAACGTTGGGTTTTTTACCTTAAAAAGTTATTTCACTTTCTGTTCTTTATAGCCTTTGTCTGTGAAGAAAGAGGAATTCTGTCTCAGACCTAGCTGGCTGGGTTAACCTAATGAAGATAATTTTTTAAAATTATCTTCATATGAGATGCATGATACATTTTCTTTTTTATTCATTACATTTCTTAATGTTTGTATGTAACTACACACCTCTGATGGCTGTAAATGACCCTAAAATCACACAGTATTTCAGCCAAGATATTACCAATGTCAAAGCAATGGCATTAAAACTCTGCTTTTCCTGGAAACGTGTTCCTAATTAATTCCAAGTTCATCTTTGCCATTTTCAGTCACATCACCTCTATAGCATTCAGTTGATTTGGGATTAATTACTACATTCTGACTTCTGGAGCCTTGCCAGTTGCTCCTGAGTAACATCTAGCTTTCAACAGGAATTACTAAAAGCATTGTTATTGCTCCCTGTACTATTAAATGACCTTCAAATTCTAATCCTGAAAAAAAAAAAAGTTTTCATTTTTCTGAAAAGTCAATTTTCCCCAGTTTATCAAACACTCTTCTATACAGAAGTACATCAAATATTTTACAGATGGTCAGGCAGCTAGATCAATACTTGTTTGGATCTGCAATATTTCTGTTGCGTGAAAAATTATCAAAGGTGGAACATTAACACAATTTAATTTTCATAAATTTATGCTGCATTTCAACTAACCTGCCATTACCCATCATATCTTTAGTTATCCTTTCCTCTCTAAATCACCTACAACATCTTGCAAATTACTGACTAGTAAGTTTTGCCTTACATTTCCCCAGCATAAAATTTATACCAAAGCAGACAATTCATCAAAAATCCTTGCTTAGGGGCTTGCAACTGGAAGTTTCAGTCTCCAGTAAACTGAAATGTAGATGATAACGGCGTTAAATTATCCAACTTTGCTTCTATCCTGAATATGTATATATCTCTATATTTGTTATGACTGGTTTTCTTTTCTGTGTTCTATGTTTGATACTATCCTTGTTATGGAAAATTGAAACAAGTGTTTCTTGGCTAGTGACTATCATAGCTTTAATTTTACTGTATTTTCACTGCATGACAATCCCGATTCTCTATCATGTCAGAGAATCATGTCTCATATACAAAACAACTTAAAAAAAAAATAGACAATATGAAATTTACTATTTCAACTAAGCAGCAGAAAATATAGTACCCATGGAACCTACAGGGCAATTATTAATATTGCAAACAAAGAAATGTACAGTGATATCTTCAGCACTTCTTCATAATTTTACAAGAGAGGAAGTGAAAATCTTTAAGACACTGGCAGAACTAGTGCCTGTTGTTACTGTAGAGAAAAATAAAGACTGTGGCAGTAATTCAGAATGTATAACTTATTTTTAAAGTTTCTTATGCTTTCTTATTAAAATCTAATAAGCAAGAAGGACAAGCAGAAAAGCAAATAGGGAAATTGGATAATGATTAAATGATCTTAACAGCCAGTGGTGAATTGTCTGATTTAATTAATTTCTTGCTTAAAGTACTATTATTTTTTCTTTGATCTTTATAATTGTATTACATAGTGTTCCTTGGTTAGACCAGATTCTACATAGTAAGTCTTTTATTTCTAGCTCTTTCAATTGTTGCATTATATAATTTTTAAGCTGCTTTCCTTTGATACTTTCTGCACTTTTCTTTTTTTTTTAAAACGCTCAACTACATTGAAAGTTATTTGAAAAGTTATTTGATATTTTTAATATAACTGGTTTCAGGGAAAAAAAAAAAGAATATGACTATAGCTACCTCCTAGCTATATATTTATTACTTAATACAGATAATGCTTTATATAAAATAAGTATATTAATTATAGGTAATAACTTTGAAAACATACAGCCAAAATATTCTAGTCACATCAGTCCCAAAATACATAACTCCACACATCTAGCAATTTAATGGGACTGACATTGTCAGCATACTTAATCCTCTGCTACAGCTATTCAACCCCAGGGAATTGCCTCCAGGATTAGAAATGCTGTTGTCTCTGCTGACTTCATGCTAAAGCATGGACAGTACAAGTATTTCCAAGTCTACATCTTCTTAAACTTGTTTAAAAGCTTACTCCTCTTCTAGTTTCAAAAACAATTAATTATTCCTCTCTTAAAGTGGACTTCCTGATGGAAAGAGTCAAACTTAAATTGAAGTTACAGTTTGTGTTTTTAAAGGTAAAAAAATAAAAGTGTCCTTTTAGTTTCATTTTTGCCTATGTATGAAGGAAAAACGAATACAAGCATTTTAAAAAGAGTAAACAGCTAGCTGATAATGGCTACATTAAATGTAGTCTCATTTGTACTATTTTAGCACAGAGGTACTGCCCTACTCATGAATGAATGTTTTTACTGGACAGCTCTGTAACTCAGTTTTAAATATGCAAAGTATTAAATATTACAGTTGGGAATTTAAAGTGGTTGTTGAGGAGGGTCATGCATTAGGATAACAAACTGGAAGTGCTCAAATTACCTAGCTTACCAGAAAAAAAAAAAAACAACAAAAATATCCCCCAAAAAACCCCAAACAAAAAAAGAAGTGAAGTGATTTGATTGCATAGTGAAAATACCTAAATGAGAAACCTGCTCTCCAATCTAACAGGTAAAAATATATCAAGATGAAAGGACTGGAAGCTTGTGCCAGGCAAATGTAGACTACAAAGAAAATTACTTTTTTTTTTCCCCCAGTAATGAGAATAATTAACTATGAGAACAATATTATAGGTTGTGGGAACATCAATGAAAGTTTCAAAACTCAAATAATCTTATTAAATGAATGAATATGAATTTATCTAGAAAATACATTGGCCTAGTTCAGTCAAAATCAGATTAAATGATGCCAGAAGTCAGTTATAGGATTGGAATCTATTAAGAGATCCATACTTTCTCTAATCAGGAAGGTATTTTCACCAGTGGTAATACAAAATGACTATATCTAATTATCTTCAGAACAGATTCTTTCAAAACACACTGTGTTGAATGGAATTTATATTTGATAGACTACCAAGATGCTACAGAAACTTCAGTCTTAAGAAAATGTCTTTATTAGGACAACAAATCTGTTGGATGCAGAAACATACAAATACCTGAAGAAAGTATATTTCTGCACCTCTACATTGTATAACTTGATCTGTGTATGCATTTTATGAAAGTGTGGAGCCTCCCCTTACCAATAAACTGGTAAAAGCAGAAGTGAAAAATAACACTAACAGTTATATTTTTATCACTTAGGTGTTTAATGTTTTCAGTAAAGTCTCTATGGAAAAGTAACATGAGACTGAAGACCATGGATTTCACTAGATACATATGTTGTAAATAGTATTTTAAATATCTATCTTGAAAATTCTGTAAGTAAAAACCTAGGAACTATTTAGGATACTAAATGTAATAATTCGCCTCTTCATAGGGCACTGCTAAATGCTTCATATGAAATAAACTGAATGGAATGATACATTAGAGAAATAAAGAAGCACTCCACCTCTTTCAGCTCTAAAACAAGGTAAAGGGAACATGCAAGCCATCATAATTGGTTATAAATCAATGCAAGATTTTGCTGCAATTTTAGAGGGAATGAAGATGTGACATGTAAAGTGGATAAAATATTGGGAGGAAGGAGAGTGAGGAAGGAGAAAGCAAGCATTTAATCTCCAGTCCAGAAATCAAACTAACAGTAGAAATGGCATTACCAACTACCTGGCAAGAAGAACCATCTGCAGAACATTGTGAGAAAAGTGAGAAGTGCAAAGCAGCTGAACAAACACACTCTGACTAGGTATAATTTCAAACCGCTTTGTATTTTTCTCTTTTACAATTTCACTTTCACTAGCACTCGCTTTTGCTGAGCTGTGAAGTCAAAGGCTGATATGAGGGAGTGTTGGGTTCCAGCGAGGACTCTGTGCAAGCACAAATCCATGCTTCTGTACTTGGTGAGCAAGACAGTTTTCAGCCCTGGAAAATCTGTAAGACTACCGCAAATATGCAAACCTTTCTTGTGTAAGGTTTCTCAGCTGCCCTCCCAGTCTTTAATTTCAAATGAGTTATACCTCTTTTTATGAGCTGGTCTTAGCAGCATTAAAATATTGATTATGTGGAAATTTAATGAACTGTTGCTTTTGACTTATTCTAGTCCTCTAATGGAAATAATGGCAATTATAAGCATGACATTGATCATTACAACTTGTGATACCTTGGGTGAAGAAGGAACGGTTTGCAGCAAGAATGTACGAGAAGTGACTTAAAGGGCACACTTGAAGATCAAAAGGATAATTAAAACATTAAAACTTCCAGTCCATGAGGGGAGGGGGGTCAGACATCTACCTCTGAAACATGCAAACACTCCATATTACTGTCTGACTTTCCAAAGTAAAAGTGAAGCCAGAATGAGACTTTCCCAGCCATTTCAAAGGAAAAATAAATTTCTGAAATACAAAATTTGCCACTGATCTATTTTCTTAGCTGGTTATAAACTTCAGAATGAATAGTTAATAGTGAGTTTTGTTAGGAAAAGGTAGTTTATGCCACTTGACTTGGCTGTTGGTACTGTGCCCTTAGCTGGAAAGGGATTACAAGTATGGAAAACCTTGGGCTTGTTGTAATAACACACATGGAAAGAGTTGCTATTCAAAAAGCCAATTCTCAAGTAGTTGGATGAGAGGAATTTCACCTATGGGAGTAAAGATTAAATCAGCTCTGTCACTTGAAGGATATGTTTGATGAAGAAAGCCAGTCTAATGCGTATTTCAACTTGTAACTATGACAACTCATAGAACTTCTCTAATATAGATAAGAGCTACATGTTTCATTAATATTTTAAGTGTAAATGAATAAGTCATACTTCTTTTCAAGAGACAATATTTGCTCTCTTTCATAAGATTTTAAGGCAGACTTTCATATTTCCACCTCACAGAAATGATAGACAGAAAGAGATTTCTTAATTTTGCATGTACCGTGTTTGGAGGTGGGTTTCAGCAAGAAAGTTATATGGCTTAAATTATCAACACTTTAGGAAGTTATCAACATCATTGTCACAATGCTACCCATGCCTAACAAGTAATAAATACAAGTGTTCCTTTCACCTGTAGATCCAGCTAAAATGCTTCCATTTTTCTGAAACATATAATTTTAATTCTTTTTAAAGGACAGTCCCTATGACTTAAGATAGTACCAGGACAACATTTGATTGAATTTTTCTTCAGTAATCTTCAGCATTTGCATGAACATCAATTGTAAGGCAGCAATTTGTCATCACAAAATAGGAAGAAAAATCATTCAGCCTTGGATGAGGCTCTGACAGCCTTTTAGATAGGCACTCTAATAGGCTTTTCAAGATCAATTACAAATAATTTAATCTAAAAGTTAAAAAATTGTTAACTCTTCAGTGAAGTCACATGTGTTTTAAGTTAGGATGCAATTCTATGAATGTTGCAGAAATATATTATTCCTGCATTTCTACATAAAATGAAATGTAGGTTTGTATACTTACAGTACACAACAGAACTACAACTGTGAAAGAAACTGAATGGCTGGCACATTTGAATGTATGTAAATCATGCACTGTAATACCTTAGGCTCTGCATACACTTCTGCACACACATCCTGATGTGATTTTAAACAGATTAATAGTTACACTAACTTTATAAAACTACTTATCTGCTTAAAAACAAATCTGCATGAAAGAATGACAAAAGTAAAATCTGACAGATTTCTATCATTTTAAGTGTTTACATTTTTTTTCCTCCAACAGATTCAGAATATATGGCTGTTACAGCACTTTTGCATTTTTAATATGAATCCCATGTTAAACAGAATGCAAAATTCTGTTTAAGAGAAAAAGTTAAAGTAGCTGGCATATCCATAATAAGAAGTCTAAGAACTTCAATGAAATATTGTAGGATCTCCTTACATAATGAGTATGATGTTCAGCAGCAGCTGTGTAAAATGTAAATTTGGCTTAATCCTTCTGGGCTGGTTACTGACTCAATGTATGCCTTTTCTTATTAAGCATAAGCAGTGGTTATGATATTTTAAAAGACACAAAAATCTGGTTTGGCAAAATTACCTTCTAAAAAAAAAAACCCCACCTTTTTAGCAATGGGAATAGGCAAGACCTGCAGAACAGAATTTCCAGAACACTTACCACAGTTTGGTGGTTGACCTGGATCACCTCATCACCAGCATGGATTTTCTTACACTGGTCAGCAGGAGACTAAGGACAAGAGATAATGGTAAAGTTTACATGGGGGATATTGAGGGGATGGGAAGAGCAGGAATTTAAACAATGAATCTTGAAGGAGGCAAGGAAACTGCCCAAAGAAGTGTTATTGCTATCAAGTAACAATAATTGGTCATATTTTTACAAATTGTATTTATAAGGAACCATGTTTTTTCTAGTTACAGATGGCAATTTGATGAAGTAATCTAGAATCCCACTTCCACTGGTGGCAAGCAGCCTTTTTGACTGGTTGAACTATTCCACTTCTTTACCTCTTTGAAGGGAGTATGAGCAGTCACAGTGCTTCTGGGAATACACTGAGTGAATTTACATCACATAGAAATAAATCTGTTAAGTCAACAAATACTGCATGATCAGGGACAAGGCTGGACCAGCCATCTGCATAACAGAAAAACAAGTCTCCGAGTCCTTTATGTAGCAGTTCTACTGCTTAAGTGCGCTGAAGATACACTGCAAATACACTACAGCTCCAGCACTTCCAAGGCAGTACTCAATTAACCATTTGAACACAAAAATGGTAATTTAGAAATGGATAATGTTGCTGACAGACTAGGTCTTCAGGAGATTTTATGTATTTATACACACACACACACACTAATTCATATATACTATTCACATAATTTTTTGATCACTGAGCTGAAAAAAATCCCTTATCCTAAATATTGCTTCTTCTGATTACATTAAAAAGGATTAAAACCCATTGAAAACCCACTTGAACATGGCCAACTGCTATTTAGCAAACCATTTTTAAATGCTTCAGTGAAACAAGATCTTAATTCTCTAAGAGAAATCTGCAAAGCATGCAAGAATTCAGCATTCAGCAGCAGAGAACTGAGAATTCAAGGCAATGCGCTTGCATTGTGCACTAGCTTAGAAGTGTTCTACTGACACAGTAGAACTTGAAACTGAAAATAATGAGAAAAGAATTCAAGAGCCGTCATCACCCTGAGAAGTAAATCACAGTGGAAGTTAGCTATTAAGGGAGTAGGCCAGCCAGGAGGCTTGGACAAGGTTGTATGTTCACTCTACTTGTTAGATACACAGTCAGAGGGAGAGTAGGACAGATTGTCCCATCTCAAACAATGCAGAAACGTTTAAAGCAAAATACACTCCGAGTAACAGTTCAAGTCCCCTGTCCAAGAAAGCAGATAGAATCCTACGAAAGGCAGAAAAAAGAGTCACTCTCAGCTACAGAGAGTGGTCTATCTCTAATACTGTTGAAGTGGCTCCTCACAGAAAAGGAGTTGTTACAAAAACTTAGTTCAGTTCCTGGATGTCTTTTGGAGCCAGCCTATAACATAAATTGCCCATGGCACAAGAGCCAGTTGTCAAACGAGAAGGAAGAAAAGATTTATCTGAACTAAAAGTGACTCGTAGAAGCTTACATTCATGACCTTGCTGCATACCAATCAAGACTTCCAGGAAACAGGCAAGAGCTCCAGCTGAGCAGTCTGCACCACCAAAAATCCCACCCATCATTTCCATCCCTTTTGTGGATGGAGATTAAAAACATAAACAAATAAAAGAAACAGAGACAAGAGGAAACAATACAACAAAACCCTAAATTGCCATTTCAAAGAAAATTATTGTAATTTCTTCTGAATAAAATGCCAGAGACTCATCTACGAGCAGGTCAAATCACTCTCCAATAGTCAACACCTGCTGAATAATCAATAGATTCTACATCTACACAGCTGCCAGGGAGTAGTAGGAGACGTCATTAATTATTCAATCAGTAAGAAAAACCAAGCCAATAGGGCAAAGAGCCAAGATATGTCACAGTGAGTCCAAGTGTGTTAGAGGTGCTATTCCAAGCACAGCTTTCACCTTCAGCCTACTGTG
>JAVJGJ010000034.1:21485106-21520128 GCA_035590215.1 Microhierax caerulescens
AAACAAAAATGCAAGAGAGGCTTTCAGGAAGGAAGTGAAGCTAGCTCCTGGAGTGCAATCTGTGTGCTCCTGGAAAAACCAAGCCAATAGGGCAAAGAGCCAAGATACGTCACAGTGAGTCCAAGTGTGTTAGAGGTGCTATTCCAAGCACAGCTTTCACCTTCAGCCTACTGTGTACTTATCGCTCTAACCTCGTGCCACGCAACCTCCCCAACACAAGCTACATTCCAACTCCTCACCTGCTTGGTCTCTGCTTGTTCTTTCATACGGGCTTCTGTGTCTCCTGTAGTGGGGAATCCAGCCCTTGAGCTAAACTACCTGGTCATGACAGCCAGATCTCAACTCCTGACATCTGAGTCCTTCTGCACTAAAATAAAAGGATTTTACCAATGTAATTTATAGGACAGTGTGAAGAACTACTGGGCTCCAGTGTCACTTTCTCCTTTTAGTGGAAACTTGCAGAATTTTGGCAGACTGCTCTTTTGCACAGGACTAAACGTGTAACAGAAAAATATTTCTAGAATTCCATGTGAATAAAAACTTGATTGCTTTCAACAGTGAATGAAAGGTAAGCAGGAAACTGAAGTAAACACCATCATTCATAATGTTTAACTTCAGCTGACATTACTTGGAAAAGCAAAGGCCTGGCTCTTTCTCTTTTTAGCTCCTTTCCTGACTTTGATGAGGCTGAGCTAATTATTATCTTTTAAAATTAAACACTAGCTCTGAGGTCAATTATCCCTTCAAAAGGAATGAAAAATCCATTTGCTGAAGTGTCAGAAATTAAAGGTCTTTGAAGCTGGTTTATCTGCACATGTGATTACACTTTTAGCAATAACAAAAAAGCAACTTCTTATGGTGGTGTCTTATCAAAAAGTTTTGACATCTAAAGTTTAGTCAAAATAAAAATAAAAATTTTAGTGCTGGCAATTTCTCCTGTGAATTTCAATTATGAATATATGTTTTTCCTATAAACTGCATTATATTTCTAAAATTAATTTGAATTACAGTAAAAAGTGGATTAATTATAGCATGAGTGACCTGATCTATGAACACAATCTGTAGCAACATAATCAAGATGGATCATTCATAAGTTTCAGGACCCAAGACACACATACAGTTATTTTGAGATTTCTAAATGCTGCCAATGCCATTAATATAAACAAGTAAACAAATTTTAAGTTTAATTTGCATTATTAGACTTGTCTTCACAAATTGTAACACACAAATCATTAGGCTTTCCATGGGTTTGCGCTGTCTAAAAGCTGAGTGACAAAAGCTGTATGATGCAATAATATTCAATATATATAAATCAAATAGTACAAATATTATCACATAGTACAAATAGTACAAATAATATCACATATGAAGCTCACCTATATGGGCCAACATATCACTGATTTATACCAGCAAGTATTAACGTCTTTGGCTAGCTGGACAGTACTAATTTTATATTTCTTGGATGTCAGCATTACATAATTTCAATATTATCTTTATAAAATCCAAACCTCTATTTTGTCCAGCTATAGGCTTTTAAACAGATCCAAGACTGAATGAAAACAGCATGACTAAAATACTACATGAAAACCAGAAGGGATGGGTCCTGTTACAAAGTCTGTCATAATAATTAGATCTCAGCAGTTGAAATAAACTTATTTTTTCCAAATTTATGATTCTGAATTACTAGTTAACAAGAACAATATTTAGAATGTACTTTGTTATTCTTGTCACACTGTTTAGTTTTTATGCAATCAATCATACTGATTTATGTACTGCACCATTTCTGCGTACTTTTGGTTCAGATTTGCCCAACCCTTTTGGGACTAAAATGAAAATGATAATTAATACATTTCTCTTGGTCTCTCCTGCATTTTTACTATGGATGATGGAAAATATGAAGATACAATGTTGCTTAACTCATCTTAATATAATTCCTTCAGGAATTATTATTTTCATAGAGGAATTTTTAATACATCCTCACACAATAGTCATTTGGATTATTAACTAACTGGGTTTTTTTAGTATTGTCAAATCATCTGTACCCTTCCATTTGTGTACCAAAATCCATTTGCTTCTTTCCACAATTTCTCCCTTCTTAGTGATAATCATATCAGTAATTACTGTTACCTTTGAAAACTTCCTGGTTTATCAAAGATTATTCTACAACCTGACTGATACTGAATATAATATCTTTAGTTATCTTTCTCTATTACCAGTGTTTTTTACATCTATCCATACTGATGATATTAAAACTATTTTAAAATTTATTATTTTACAATCTATTTTACAGAATTGCTTATATATAGATAAGCTACACATTTTTTATGAGTCAATCCTAGGACAGGCATTATCTCTAAAAGCCTTTTTCTAACATGATTTTAAAATTTGTTTGGTAATTAAACCAAAAAAAATTACAAAAAAAACCCTATTCATTCTAAGAAGAAAACAAAGAACTATTAGCAAAAAAGTATTCATTATTGTATGTCAATATTTATCACTGCATAAAGCTGACTGTACATATTTCCTCTATGTACATACGTAGAGGAAAGCTATGCTTATCAGTAAGACTGCAATTTTGTGACTACTCTGATCAATATAAACACCTGAGGTTGATTTTTTCTTTTATATTTTTTCTACTGTTCTGTTGACAGAAAAAAACTCTTGTTTTATATGAACCTAAACTGTCCCGTGTTCTGAGATATTTATCTGAAGTACAGAACAACAATTAAATACAATAGGTATTATTTTAGACTAATGATGATGCTCTGACATGACAAAAAAATTACTTATTATAAAGGAAAACACTTTTCTTCCAGAGAGAACACATACATGAACTTTATTAGAAAGGTGTATTGAGGACAGAAGTTCAAGATTTTAATTGTATTATATTGTTAGTTATTAGTCACATCATCATAAAAAAATTTCTATGTCTATTTTCAAGGTTTCCAAGTTTTTACAAAGGTAATATATGTACAGAAAAGATAAAGAAAAAAGTATTAGTAAAACCTGGCTTGATTTAAAACAAGTTTTCATATTACAAAATGCACTGCAGATATAATGAAAATACTTGCATGCATGATAAAAGTGTTTTAGAATAAAGAAGCTTACATTTTCAGTTGTTCCTGTGATTACATGTAGTCCATCATATGTTGATTTGATATACATTCCCTAAAACAAGAGGAAGAAAGGTAATTAATATTTGTAGGAAACCAATAAAGCATGCTTGCATGATAATTGAAACAGTATGTTTATTCCAGTTTAAGGACCGTAACATCTGAACAGACTGGAAGGAACCATGGTCAATTAACATTTGCAAATGTCAGTTTAACAAATATGTATCAAGACCAATTATAAACAGCATAGTTTTCTCATTTAATGTTTTTTGGTTTTTTAGATTCCAAATAGAGCTTTTTAGACAGAATTCAACACTGAACATCAGCATAAAAGTTCATGCCAATTCAGTGTTTTAAATATTAAACATGACCTGGTTTTAATATTACTGGTGACATAAAAGAAGTATCAAAACTGAAACCATGAACGGGAGTAGTCTCTAAACTTAAATGCCCCATCTTCAGAGAGTTACCGATTCAATAAAAATGAAGCCATAGCCTAAGTCAGAAAAGATACAATCCAGCGTTCATATTACCAATTTATGGAGAAAAATGAGCTTGGTGATCGAAGAGGAGCTTTGTAATTAGTCCAGCAAGAATTCTGCTTCAAGGAGGCAATTGACAAGATAGAGACAACCTAAGGAGGTATCTTTCTAGCTGTAAACAAACACAGAACCTTAAATTTCAGTGAGACTCAACTCCTTGTATTCTTGCCTTTCATGAGAAAAGTCATAGCTTTGCATCTCTCTATATATGGTTATCCATCAAATTTTGAAATCTAATTAATCTAATTGGTACATTGTCCTGCTGAATCATTATTCTTTCAATAATTCTGCATCTCCTTGTCCTGTCAAAAAATTTAAAGCTCCCAGCAATAAAAAAGAACATTTTATTCAAAGAAACCAATTTCAAGATTCCTGAACGCTAATGAAGATCTTCAGGCTAGGTGTTTACATAAATACCACCAACCGGTTCCTACACTTACATCCCCATCCCACTCCACACACACACACACACACAAAATAAAAATAAAAATAAAAATGGAGGGGTAAAAATGCTACAAAGGTAAGATCATATCGTTCTCTACAACTACCCAAATTGGAAGGGTATAGAAAAGATAGAGCCAAAGTCTTCTTGAAAGTGCACAGTGGGAGAATGAGAATGGGCACAAGTTGGAACTCAATTAAAAAAGAATTTTTTAAAAAAGCAAAATTTTTTAACAATTTTACTATGAAGATGATAAAAAACTGAAACAGCTTGGCAAGGCTGTGGAATCTCTGACTTAAAGATGATCAAAACTTGACTGGACGAGACCCTGAATACCCTGCTCTAGCTGCTTTGATTTTTCATCGTGAGAAAATATGACATCTACCTTAAACTAATACTTAATAAACTAATACTATTTCAGCAAGTTTTATCTTTCTTTAAATCTTGAAAAAAAAAGACTTGCTAAAACTGATAAGGTTGCTTAATTCTGCTGCAGAGGAAACTCCAGTTTAGATTTTACTCACCATGACTACTTGTTCTCTTAAATGAAAGTGCTTTATAAGCTATATCAGTTGTAAAACCCAAAGATGTCCAAATTATATCTTGGAAGTCTTGAAAGCAGCTTCATAAAATGTAATTGGAAGGAAGAAGTTTCTGGGGGGTCTTCCAGTATTTCCTTCTATAGAGTTGGCTTAATTTTATGAGTGTTCACTATTCTGTTGTCTCTGTAGTACCTTCAACTGTTACCAACAAATATCTGATTCTCTTTCTCTTTGCCAACTAAAAGGCATAACCAAGAGACCTAGATAATGAAAAACTCTGAAGTTTTTCATTGAGAATAGGATGTTATGTCTCTGTTAAAAATATTCAATAGATATTTAAATCTATCTAGTGTGTGTTACACTGGATTTCCAGAGTGAACTTTTAGCCAGGATGTTACACAACATTGCTGCATCCATCACAAAAATCTATTATTTTAATACATAGTAACTTCAGTTGCACATTTCCAGACACACTTTTAAAATCAAATTTAATATCACAGTTCTAACACCTTACTTTGACAAGATTCATTCCCCACTTAAACCATCAATTTTAAGGCCAAAAGAGAACAGTGCTAAACTTTTCACTAAGTTTTATCACATAATAATCATAAGGTTCTTAGCCTTTTACTAAGCTATGTGTATTTTTGCAAAAAATTAAATTCCAATTTTATCTTATATGCCATTTGAGAGATGTAAAAACTGAATAATCACTAAGAATTACCCTATATATTGCTATCTGTTTTTTCATCTTAGCTATTAAACTTTAAGAATATATAAAAATAAAGAATTTTAGTGAATGACTCATAGCCTTCAAATTATCCTAGATAGAGCTTTCATCCCTGTTTTCTCAAAAGAAAACTAATGAAAGAGCTTGTTTCTTTTTGACCAGTACTGTAGCACTGTATCTCATTGACATATCTGTGTTACCTGAAAACCTTGAAATATTACATTCTATCTAAAAAATACAAAATTTGTATATTCATTTTTCATTTTATATGGTTCAGAATGCAATTTACTTTAAATAAAATAGATACATGTTACATATATATATTTTACATATCTATCACATACAAAAGAGCTCAAAAAATATTTTTCCATTTTTCCCTTTCCTTGGGAGAAAGTTTTGATAACGCTAATTTTATTTTAATATAGTACTGTTTTGATGTAATACTCAAAACAAGATTGAAAGTATTCTTAAAAAGAATGCCCTGAAAAAAAATACACCAATTCTGAAAACAGCTTTGTTCAGTCTATGTCACCTGTTCCAGAGGCCAGATATGTTCCCTGCTTCAAATCACTCTTTCCAGCCCTAAAAAACACCCAACCTGCCCTTGATGTGCTGACTGGCAGCACTTGCGTATCGCTTCAGAACAGATGATGCTGTGTGTAACACAGGCTGTACAGTTCAATCCAGCTCTCAATTACTTTCTGTGGTAGGAAGGTTTTTAAAGGAGAATTTATCCTTCAATGGGAAAAGACACTGATGCTTAGGAAAATATTGTTTCTAAAGGGCAATGTGTCAAGCCTATAGTGACTGGTGTGTTTTACCACCACCACCCCTCCGCCCCATCTTCATCTTCCTTTTCAAAATCAGCATTTGTAAAGAGAAAGACTAGAATCTCCAGGCATATTTAAAGCAATACTGGCACAGGTTAGCAGAACCCCTTAAAAGTTTAAATTGTTCATATCTATACCTATCTATATCTATATCTATATCTATATCTATATCTATATCTATATCTATATCTATATCTATATCTATATCTATATCTATATCATCTATATCTATATCTATCTATATCTATATATATGTACACAAAGTAGCTTATTGATACAAACAAAAGGGTTTAAAGGGATCACTTTAATCAAACTTCCAATGAAAAATCAGAATAATCTACTCTGGCTTATAAGAAATGTCCAAACTTTCAAACCTTAGTCATTTAAAGAGCTGTTAATTCTGTAAATGCAGAAAAAGCACACAAGTATTCACAGTCTGAATTATGCAAAAGAGCTGGACCTTTCTTTAAATTTCATGGGCTAGTGGCTATCATTTTGTTCATCATCATTTCATTCTGTTTTCACTAATATAAGGTTTTTTTATGGCTATGAAGTCTAAAAAAAATAGAAATATATTCTGAAAATTTTTCAGTCAGATAAGTTCCAGGAAAATACTGATTTAATACTGCAGCTGAAGAACTGAAGAAGCAATCCTCTTTTTCCCAAGCACAGACATGAGTAAGTAACAGATCTTATTATGACAACTGCTAACACTTCTGGAACTGTTAGAAATAGTTATTTTATTTGCAATTATCTTCTGTTTTACCTGTGGCTTAATGCAGGCATATCAATTCAGCTTATTCAGGAGCACCATATTCTTCTGTAATAATGTATTTTTATGTAAGCATAATCTTTAATTAACTTGTAAACCAATTTATTAAAAGAAGATCCACATATCCGCTATTTTGATGCTATTAACTTCTGTTATAATATTTGATGGAAATGTACACTCTTGTAAGCTGTTCCCATAGAACTTTTATACAAACAGCTTGAAAACTATTTCTTAGATTTCAGCCATATGAGCTGTCAAAGCAAAATAGCAAAAACACCAGGCTAAGACTAAATAAGAATGTTTTGTGCATTTTGCAGACAAAAAGCACATAAACAAGGGAACTTCTGAATCCTGGAATCCATCCGAGGCTCTAGATGGGAAGCTTTTAGTGGAAAGTTGCTTTTTTTCCTGTCATCTCCCACTTCCTTCCATCTTCTGGTCTCTCACTCTTCTACACAAATGTCTATTTCTCTCAAATATGTTTTCTCACCTACTTATTCTCCATAACGCAAGCTTCTTCCCCTGTGCCCATCAGCTCTAGTCTCTCCTTCTGCATTCAGTGCCCAAAACCTAATCTTCCCTCAAGCTTTTTCCTCCATGCATCACATCCCAGACAGAAGCTATGTAACTCATCTGCTTAAATAGTGATATACAGAGAATATTGAGATACTTCAAAGTAACCAAGAACATGCATAGATTTGGCAGATATGACAGAGAATCTTCTGGAGTGGCAACTGAAAGATGGGCATCTAAAACGGTATCAGATATCTAAGTCTACACAACTGAGTCCTGCTGTAGAGGTTTCTCCTATCTCTTTCCTTCCAGTTGCAGTTGCTGTCCTCAGCAGGTAGCAGGCTTTCTTTCTTCCTTTTTTCATACTCTTCAGGCTCAGGAATGTCCATTCTCCTTGTCTAACCACTTCCAGGGCTTTTCTACCATATCCTTCACTACCACAACCTATTCTGTTCTTTCTACCCAAGTAACTCAGTTCCCAGTCTTCTGTCCTATTACTGGTCTATTTTCTGCCCTTACAAGCAGAATTTAATGGGAGTCCTTTTCCAAAATGATTTCTCTTCTTTTCTCAAGAGTGATTTTTTATTCTCTCTAGTTTCTTCTTGAATCCCACCAATGCTCTCAGAGCACAGAAGAATAACAAACTATACCACTTATCTCTGGGCAAGAGTTGAATATTCTCGTTCATTCCTGAAGATGGCACAGACTAGTGAACAGTTAGTGGATTAGAAATAATTGCTCTTTAATCACTGTGATATGTCAGATATGAAACTCTGTAGAATTATTCTGATATATGAGAGGAGCTACAGAACAAGGCAATGTTTCACAGGCTCTTTTATCAAAAACTTGACTGCTCCTGAGTAACTCTGTCACTGTCCGCTAATGAGGGAGTGACTTCAGGGTTTTTAATTAAAATCTGACCTTTGAAAACATATGGGAAGGTATCGGCTATTTTAAATCCCAGTTTGAAGAGACTATTCCCCCAAAACCAGTGTTTCCAGTTCTAAGTGGAATTTCCTTTAAAAATTTCTTGCAGACTCATCTGGTTAATTTACCAGGACATAATGACAAAAGTGTATTTTTAAGTGTCAACAACAATACCCAGGTTAATCTGTGGATATTTCAGACAACATTTGATGAGCTCTGTATTTCACAATTAGGCTAAACTCTCTTAGTACTAGCATTTCTGGCTCATACTTTGAACATTTCCAACTGTAGGCCATTATTCCTTTTTGGGTAAGGATGACCTATTATCAGATGATTCATATTTGTGTACCACTTCTTTGTTGAAATATGACAAAATACATGTGCATGAAAAATTCAGGTATTTAAAACTACATTATAATGGTCTATGTGTCTCAACAGCACTTGCACAACGAAAAGAGTGCAGGCTTTACTTTTACAGCACAATGAAGCACCAATAGTGAAGATGCAGGTTTATAATGCTACAAACTACCAAGGAACTGCTACACCCTTTGATCTTTTGCCCTAGATGTAATAGTTCTTTAATCTTGTTTTAATTGCAAATTTAGACAGAGGCATATAAAAAATTGACAAGATATGCTTTAAGAAGGTGCCTGGAAAAGTTTTTTGTTTAGATTTCATGCCACTAAAAAGTCCTTAAAAATCTTTTTTGGTTTGCCTTATATGTTGCCATCCTTTGCTCAAATTTATACTAAAAACCTGTTTTTTCTTTCCTGCAATATAACTTCCACTTGTGAAAAGGGTTATTTCTAGTATCTGTCTTTTATTATTCTTCTGTGTAAGCAGAATTTGGTTTGGTTTTCCTTTTTGGTCCTTTTTGTGCCCTCTCAATTGATTCTGAAACTTTAACATGCCTTTTTTTTTTTATTTTTTTATTTAAGTCTTTAAGACATCTAGTATTTTTACTTTATTACTCTTTTTTATTTCCTTTTCACTAGCTTACTTCCCCCACCCCATCCCCAAATGGGAATCCTAAACTGATTCTCTCTTGGCATTCGTTTTCTTTGCTACTACATAGTCTAACAGCAGCTCTAGGTATTCTATCTTATCTGAACCATCTTTCTCAAAAGAGAATTTATTCTTCTTTCTTAGGTTCCTTTTACCAAATCCTACCTAAATAGAACCCCATAGACAAAGCAATAAAGGTAGGATATGAGAACCTTTATATGTCAAGCAGGATGGAACTTTATCAAGTTTCTGTAAGCCTTTAAAAAAATTCTGAAATAATTAAATTAACACCCTAACAGTTTTAGGACAGCCATGTTTATTTCCACAAAAAAGCTGCCTTCATATTCTACTTTTTCCTCTTGCATTCTCTTGCAATTCCTTTCTTGTAAAAATGAAAAGATTGGCTTCCATCACCTTAAATTACAAATTCCACATAGAAAGGAGTACTATTTGAAAGAGGAGCTATATATTAGGTAGATGAATAATCCTTAAGGAAAAAGGGTCTTTGCATCTGACAGCTTGTCTGTTTAGTCTTTTTTTTCTCCAATGATACAGCTGGTCTTACAGAAATGTTTATTCCTACAATCTCTGTTTCCCTTAAATTCTTAAATGAAACAGGAAAAATCCCCTCTGCAGAAAAACTAACAAAGCTGTAGATATAATCGTGTACAGTAAAAGTGTGACAGATTACACTTTCTATCAGCATTGTGAAGCTCAGACAGAAGAGAGAATAACAAAAAATTTAAAAGTGAAAGGAAGAGGAATAAAAGCATTAATGGATTCTGGAAGCAAAACATTCCTCAGACATCAGAAATGCAAAACAAAACAATAAAAACCCAACAGCCTGCCTATATAGAATCTTCTGCTTAAAAGTAATCATTAATCTCAAAGAAGATTGCATGTTACATAGAAGTATCTTTAAATATGTGTCAAGAACGTTGACCAAGATAATAATGGGTCTAATAAAAAAAAAAACAACACAACAGCAACAAAAAAAACCACCCACACCCCTCACCCCTCATCTTCCACTACTAATAATCCCTGATCATCCAAAAAACCCTCCCTGATCCCATTTTATGGATGGTATCTACATCCATCACCTCAAATAAAAACACCGTTTCCCTTAGTTTATCTGACAACAAAACTACTCCAAAGCTGCCTCTAGACTTAGTCTGAGGTAATTAATAATAAGATTTACACAGCCTTTCAACTACCCTCACCCTTGAGGATTTAGTAGCAAGCTTAAATGCTCTACCTCTTACCCTGCAAACAGTAACACAAACTCTGGTCTCAAGGGCCTATGGCTTATGCCAGTCCATCAAGCCAAGAAATCTAAAGTGGGTGCTGCTGCATCAGCTTTGCCTAATCACTAAACAGAAATTTTGGAACTCCTACATCTACAACTTGGTCTTCAGACTTCTGAAACATAATAAATTCTGGGGAAGTAGATCTTTCAAATATCATGTTTTTGAGGAAAATGCCTTGTTATGTGCAGTGCCTAAAAATTTAAATTATACCGTAGTTTCATTTACCACAAGTTATTGTAACTTCACAAGGAAGTTTACCATGCAATGCAATGGAATGGGAATCTATCTTTCTCTAAGTAGAAAGAAAAGTAGTTTGTAAAAAGCATTTGTAAGTATAAAAGTGTTCCAATTTCCTTTGTTATGTACAATTGACACTATAAATAACTTAAAGAATTGGAAACCTAAAAGCCACGGAAGGGGATTTTATTAAATCATGAAGTTAAAGTTACTTTATTTTATTTGATTTCATAAAAACTTAGGCATGCATATTGTCTCTATGTCAGAGCCGACAGTGGTTCTCACAATCTATTACTTTTTTAGTACAGGAGTTTATTTCAAGTTTGTCAAATTGGTAGTTTGAAACAAAGTTTTGCCTTCCAGACATATTATTCAGGCTGATCATGAGCACACTTTGGATGTAAATGGTATTACCATGCCCAGTGCTAGAATTCAGGAGAAAAAGCGTTTTACAATCTTTAAAGTTACTTTGAAATGAAATAGAAAACATATGGAGGGTGTTTGAGTATTTGCCACTGAGAATTCTGTAGCTAAATAGGAAAAAAAGAGGGAAACAATTTGACTGGTACAGCTTGGGAAGGAATGGAAAGAGAGAAGAAAAAACCCTGTATGTTTCTGGAGGCCAGCAAATGCCTGCAGAGATAAGGATGCAAACACAATCATCAGAACTTGGAATGGAACCTAAATTGTGTGCTTCCCAATGCAAATTCTTTTGTCCAGCAAACTGCTGTGAAACTACCATCAGAGCATTCAGGGGAATACATGAGATAAAACTATTTTTTAATAAAGCAGAATGAAAAAAAAATATACTTTAGAGAGGAAAAAAAAAGTGACTATTAAGCTCATAAAAGCATGGAGAGAAAGTTAGAAAATGCTAGAACTGAAGATACCCATTCAAATGACATACAGTCCCTTTGTGAAAATGCTTTATAATCCAGAATTTATTTAAGTAATTAAACACACAGGCTACTGCCCTGCAGGAGCTCTGACTCCATGTAGTAACTGTATGGACGTGGACCTGGAAATTAATACAGTTTATGTGTAAACTTATGCAAGATCTATAGGATTTCTGGCTCATTTGTTGAAGAAATTAGTATAATAAAAGCAGTTTTGCAAATGGAATTTTGAAAGGAGAGAAAGACTCATAATTAAGTCAACTGCATATCATTACAGAATAACTGAATTCTTATATAAATCTGAGTAATTTTCAACACACATCACCAATGGCAATTAATTGTCTTCATTTTCTACATACCCACCCTGTATGAAGCTAAAGCTAGAGTTCTCTGAGAACCTTAGCTAAACTTAAAACCAAGAGAGACTATGTTTTAGGCTTATGATATAAAAGTAACAAGTGTTCTGAAAAAGTGTATGGTAAGCTTCTAAAAAATAAGGGTTTGGTGATTTTGACACAAATTGCTCTGTGCATTAGATTCCTATCTATAAATTCACAATATCATTTTCACAAGTGTGTTGTGAGGATAAATTAATTAGTGTCTCTGAAGCTCTCAGCAAGGCCATATAAAAAAACCCCAACAACTCATGATGAAATTAGTAACTCAAGGGAATGCAGAGCTTAGCTGAAGTATGGTAAATAAGACCTCAACCCCTACACTGAATGGTAAGGATAAAAATGGAACTCTGAATACTTTCCATTCAGTGAATAGTGCTCATTTTTCTCTTGAATGGAGCAGAAATCCTGTGGAAAAAAACTGCTATACAATCATGAGAAAGCCATTTGTAATTCATTACTCTGTTCTATATTTGATTCTGATTAATGTTTTCTTTTCCTTTTCACATGATTTTTCTTTTATTCCCATTTATAGTCCTTTTTCATATTTTCTTCTAAACAGAACACAGTGTCAGCAAAATTGATTATAAGGAACTTTCCAACCTAACATGTTACAGCGCCTTCACAATTAGGCACAGAAAGCTCAGTCATTCAGTGATTTCACTTCCTCTAATAAAAAAAAAAAAAGAAAAAAAATCGTTGGGCAATTTTGATTGCAGTATTTGTCTCATGTCCTCTGTCAGCAGTGCCCACTTCCTGCAGTTTTGTTGGCTATAAACTTATGGGTGCACTGCAGGTGGAGAACTACACCATGGTTTTTCCACACAGTGAATGACTCCAGTCTCCAGCATTCTCAGAGCACAGCCCTGTCCGTCTGATGTTCTATTAGGAAAGAGGGTGGTCTGGATAGAATTGTGGACCACCTGACCGGCCACAACAATACAGCCAACAACTCTCATCTTGGACATCTGTGCTTTAAAAGTTTAAATCATACTCTGACAATTTATGATAAGCTGCTTAGAAAGTATACTATTCATAACCAAGAACTCCTGACAAACACCTGTCTAACATCGCGCACCACTAAGTTTTCAGCTCACTATAGAACATGACATTTTTGAAGCGAACCACACTCTTTCAGTCCTCCACCAGTCTACACCCCTGTCCTAGATCTAGAGCTATTACTGAATAGGAAACACTTGCAATGCCAAGTCCCGCTTGTTATGCTCCATTATCTCCAAGGAAAATACATCCTATCTGTGTTCACATTCTTTTCAGCACCGGTAGTGAACTTTCCTGTAAGCAGACCAGCAGAAATACATTACATTTCTGGACAGAAAGGAAAGCTCTACAGAGATCCAGACTGCTAGCATGCAGGATGTGGTAGTCTTAATGCAAGTTGAAAGCATTGACAGATTTACAGCATATAGACACTGGCTGTAAATGATACCGACCTGGTGTTTCCTGGATATCCCTGCACTAACCCAGAAATCAAACCAAGAGGGGAAACTGGGCCACGGAGGGAACATGTCTGGCCATTGGGATGCAGCAGCACAGCAAGAAAATTATATCTGTCTTCAGGATATACATACTGGGCTAAGCATCTGATGCCATGGAATTAAAATGAAATGTGTTTTATGCTGTTGTAATGTTCTTTGTTGACTTTATCACTCTAAGAATAAAGTAAACTGATGTAGTCATACAACCCCCCCCCATGTTATTTAAAGATATCATTCTCAAATTAGTATGTATACCTGAAAGTAATTATGCTCTTGCTACTCTGACAGGATTTTATGCAAGCCCAAGAAACATACCTTCCACTAATAATTTTCAAAGCATATTAATGAATTTATTTAATTTTATTTGTATATGTATGTATTTGGGGATTACTTTGGTACATTCCAAAACCTGAAAAAAGGCTATCAAAAGGACTTTTCTTTAGCTGCTCATATCATTACCAGTTGCACATGAAGCCCTAGATAAAACAGATTTTAATTAAAAAAAAAATAAAATCCCTTCATTAGATGTTAATTAAGCCACTTTCAGGAATCTGATTCAGCTTACCAAAAAATGTAAGACATTGCATAAAAATACATTTTGATTTCTCAATAAATTAAAAAAAGAAATCACCCTAAACCCCTGAAACTTGTATTCTGTATTCTAACAGTTAAAATTTAAACTGCTTTGCTACTTACCAAACCCTCACTGGGCATAATGCTGGTGAGATGAACTACCTCAAGATGTGCTGACTGTGACACCAGAGAATCAGATGAGAGCGAAATGATGTGGTCACAAATCCCAGACAAGGTTTTACACTACAAAGAAAAACAAGTCAATATAATTTCTCATATTAAACTAAAGGTACTAGCAAAGAAGTTCTTATTCTGAAAACTAACTGAGAATAAACTGATAATTTTGTTTATTAGCATTGTAAATGCTACAGGCATATGCAAGTCAAGAACAAGAGGTTAAGGGAACAGAAAATATCCATAATTGTCAAGAAACGTACATGCATGTACAGTTATTCCGACCAAAAGATTTTACTGAGCACTGAGAACATCTGTATATATAAACTATCTTCCGCACTCCAACTACGCGACTTTTTTTTTTTAAAAAAAAACCACAACACCTGATGAACTTCTTATCTGTCATTATAACGTATCATTATAAACACAATGGAATATGCAAATATGTACAAATACATGTCTTGTACACTAAGTTAATGATCTATTTTGGCTCCCAAATAATGGGTGCAACCCTACCAACAGTGATAATTAGGTGAATTCTGCATTATACAATTTAGAAAACTTTTCCTTTGTTAAAAATTGCACTGGCAGGAAAATGCATTTGTTAATTTATTTCCTGAAGTAAAATTCTTATGCATTTTTGAACATATCCTTTACCTGATATTCTAAATCACTACAACTATGCAATAATTTTATGTTATCCTGCCTTCCAGCTAGAGATCGCCTAATGCCAGTCCACACAAACACCTTCAAAGCAGGAACCCATTGCATAGATAGTATCAGTGATGCTGACAGATTAAACCCATCCATCAAAGGCAAACAGTAAGTCTATGGATCGGAAAGGATCTGCATTCTCAGAAAATCTTCATGTGTAAAGATTTATTGTCAAGTTTGCATGTGTTGCTTAAAGCGTTCCTTCAAAAAGACTATGCCTAAAAATATTTGAACCTAATCTGAAAGCATTCATTTAGATGAATTTCAGAATGGTCTTCCTGTCAAAGTTGTAAGCATCTATTTTCCTTTGGGGACTATACTCTCATTTGCCCTAATTATAGCAAATTTTAGTGAAATCCCTTAAGGGAAGTTTTATTTCAAGCTTTTGCAAAAGCATGAAGATTTCTAATATCTCATTTGATCCTACACTTATAAGTTAAACAAATAAAGTTGTCATAAAGAATAAATTAACTGACTGAATTTATAGATTATATTTCCATTCGCTGTATAAAAGTACAGCTCTGGAGTACTGGAAGTGGCATTTGTATTTTGTATCAACAGCAAGATGCAAAGCATCCCACTCAGGTAGGCATGACTACATCTAAAGGTCACCATTACCAGAAATATTTCTAGCAGTTTCAGCTTTGGGCCAGAACCCCTAAACAAAACTTTAGGACCTGTCTTCTCACACCAGAGGTATAGAAACTGGCTTGCTCAAAAAATGTGCTGTACTGCTGTTCCACATATGACATGGTGGCTGACCCTGTCTCTGAGTATATGCTTTCACCCAGTTTTTCAATTACTGTCATCTCAAAATATTACTATGATTTCAAACTGAAGCCCTCTCTTATGCCCTAATGTTTCAGACCACAGGTGCAGATTAGATGCAGACTAAATCCAGAAACAACACTTTCTACTTTCTGATGTAATGTTTTAACTTTATAGTTGTCACATGGAAATACTTCTTCTGTAAAAAAACTTTAGAACAAAATAAACAACAAAAGTTTTCAATCAAATTCACAGTTACAAATCCTTAAGATCTCTCCATGATTCACAAAGCTATGTAAAATCTACATAGGATTTTAGCATGAGGAAAATAGTCAAGAAAATTATATTAAAATAATTATAAATATTAGTATGCTGTAAAAGTAGTTCAGCAGATACAGGAGAGACCTGACACCAGTTGTAAATAATGCAAAGGCTCAGACAGTATAAATGGGAGCAACTGAGCAGAATGTATGAATAATAGCACAGGGCCAGGAAGTAATGGTTGTTATGGCACTATCAACATGAGCTAAAGTATTTTTGGCATTAAAAAAATAGAAAGGAACAAAATCTTGTGTACCAGTTCCAAAACCACAGAGAGCAAAGGTCACACTCTCCAGATGGCGCAATACTACCGCACGTAAGAAAATCTTGAACAAAAATGGGTTCTTCCAAAAGTTGAGTACCTGTTGCAGAAGAACTTTACATACAGTTTTACAGGCCATCAACACCTAAACCCATTTATTACATTTCTTTCAATGGGCTATGACAAGAACAGAATCTCTAGGAACCCGCTGTCTTGAACAATCCATGCAAACTTATACGTCATAAAAAGTATTTTACTATGGCAACCACTCCGGGGTCAGTCCAGTGAATGGAAGTTACTAATCTGTATTTATTGTTGAAAGAAAGAACATCTAGCAGGTTGTAATTTTTAATTATCATAGGTATGCTCTATTAGTCTAGAGAACTGATGCAGCCCTGATAAACCACATTTTGCTGAGCAGATATAAAAAACAGAAACCTGACTCTCAGACATGCAGTTTAAGTGATCCTGAAGACCACTCCTCCATAATTTACTTTTTTTCGTAATAGCTGAGTTGCAGAGTATACATAGTCTAATCATACAGCTAGTGAGGGAATGGCAACAGTGCACCTGCAATCACATCACCTGAGCACATGCTGCCCTGGCGTGGAGCTTTTCTAAATAACTCCACACCTCAGTGAACCTCTCCAGTAACCAATGAAAAAAGTCAATCATGGATTATAAGTTTTGAAATCTGTCTTTACTTCTAAGTATATCTTTCATAATATCTTTCAGAAATAAGACAAAACACCATGTAGTGTTTAAGAGTTATAAAGTGTATCTCTTACAAATGTGAAATTCTTCTTTAAAGCATCACTATTTCTTTAATTTTATTCTTTATTTTTAGAAATAAAAGGACCATAAAAATGAACAATTTACAAAGCTTATTCTTGAATTCAGTGTCCTTCATGGAATTTTTTTCTTTTTTTTTTTTTTTTTTATAATATGCTGTGAGAAAGATGGTGATTCTCACTTCACCCACAGTTACAATGATAAACAGATTGATTCTCAGAGTCTGGATGCTCTGAATCAGGTGGTTTCATGTGATTTTTCTCAGACAAGGTGAGTTCTACTGCCTTGGGATCTAGGTACCTTAAGGTTCATCATGTTTTCACTGCTGAGCCTATGGAATATCTACAAATAGAAACTTTTCTATTTTCTCATCTATTTTTTTAGGTTTCTATTCAGAATAGGTAGAGAAGTCAAAAGTAACATTCCTGTTGAAGATATAGTTCTAGAAGTCATACGTGGTTAGAATTGTGGGTTAAAAGATGTGTATATATGTATGTGTGTATGTATATATATATATATATACACACACTGCAAATCCCAGAAGATTTCAGGTGCTTTTAAAAGTTCTTTTCAGAATCAGGTTTGCAACAGTAAGCCTTTTTCTAAACGTCACTGCATGCTTTCTGAATTTAGCAGCACATCAATGTTTTACGACAAATTTTAATCCCCGCTGGAAGCAGAGGATGTGTAAAAGGCTTAAAAAAAAAACAAACAAACCAACAAAAAAACAACTAAAACCTCAGGTACTTGGTTAGAGCTTATGAAAAGCTTATCTGAACTTGTAAATCCTTTGAGATTTTCTTTTCACCATAGGCTTTAACTGTATCTCAGTGTTAGTACAAGTTTTCCGTGCCAGTATCAGGAAAATACAAAGTATTTGAACTCAAAGGCCAATATCTAATCAATAACTTTGTGTAAGGTTCTGCAATTCCCCTTTGTCATTAGAGTTTTTGAGTGCTGAAGGCACAAAGTGCTCAGTCTGACAACCAGTGAAGCTAATAATGCACCAGGTCTGATGGATCCATTGCTGGAATTCAATACCAACAATCCCAGTAAGAATACCACACTAATAAGAGGTCTGTGAAGCTTCTAAAACAATATAAGAACAAAAATTATGCATTTGTAATTAACTGTAGGTATAACAGAGAGCATTACTGCAGGGAACCGTGTGAGGAGAGTGAGAGGGAGTATCTCATCCTGTCTGCTAAAATAAACAGGTGTAAATTAGGGAATACCAGAAGAAAGCCAATTCTTAAGCCTTACATTTGAAAAAGTTCCAATTGAGGAAAGAATAAAAAGGCTTGGTAGGAATTGTTCTTAAGTGAATAACACATTTCAAAAGCCTCCAGCATTTGGAGAAACTGGATACAATGCCTTCGGTGAAAAAAATATTATTAGTATTGCTTGGGTATTGTCTCTCCATTTCGTTATGTTGATGCGACATTTTTGAGTGTTAAATCTAGGGTACTGGGGCAGTCATTAAACTGGCTGGTAGGAGGCATAATTAACTTGTACTGTTTCAGGGGGTCACTTTAACTTTCAGCAACTTATATCATTAATCAGAAGTTGTGTCAAATAGTAAGGAACTTTATTTTTCTACTGTAGATTTAATTTTTAAAAAAATCATTCAAGTGGATGGGGTAGGATTAGAGAATACCAAAGCAGAATAATTAGATTACTTACCACATGAAGAATTTTGTTTTCTGTTTCATAGACTGTACAATCCTGTGGGAAAATGAAACAAAAACAATTAATGCACATTATTTTAAATTTCCTAATAAGAAATAAAAGAAGGCTGTATTCTGATAACTATCTCTTACAGAGGTTCTTATAAAGACAAATGATCTCTTGAGTTTTGTCTTGACCAAAAGGTTACTTTATAATCTCAGGAAACAACTGTTCTCATGGCTGGTTAACCTCAGGGATCTATTTTTCCTTTGACAGCCCTGAAACTTGTGTTCAATATTACCAACAATATAATAGCCACAATAGTGAGAAAAAAAGTAATTGAGTATAATTAATCTGGCACATCAGAATTTCAGTGATGTGCAGAATGAGAGATACACTGCCAAGCCTCAAATCAAGTAATATGTTTATTACCTCTTCCACAAGCTGTAAAGGGTGCAGACAGTTGTGTCAGACCTAGCACTAGGTAGGTTTTGTTACTATAAAGCATAGGAAAGAAAAGTAAACAGAAAATATTTTTACAACAGGTGCAGAGCTAAAGATGCTAAACATAAACATGGTGTGTCCACACTATCAGTTTGGTTTGCTCCATCTTTTGCTTCAAGATGGTTGCTGATTGTCTACACCATCCACAAGGGACAAGAAACAACAGTGGTCCCATCTCTTGGAAGAAGTCCCATAGCTGCTCCAGCTTTGGACTTTGGAAGGCACAATCCACACCAAAAAGGGACGAAGTAGGACATGGGCTTGCTCATGCTGAGCACTGGTCCAGGTATAACCAGGGGGTTTCACTGCCTTAAGATTTCCCAAATAACAACTCCATCCCAGCTTTCCATTACACAACGTTGCTATTAATCGATTTAAAGCAGGCCTGAAAACACAATATTCCTGATCAAATTCTTAATTTGCTGAAGACTTTTAACTTCTAAAGCAGTCATTTTCCTATTTTAGCTATCATTTTAAGAATAATAAATCTTATCACTTCATAACTTGAAGTCATTACTCTCTCAACCTGTGTTTTGATTTAGTGATATTACAGTGGCTAAAATACTACTTTTGCTTCATAAAACAAAGCATACAAATTCCTAAGAGATCTACTGCTTCTGCTGCTGTTTAATGTGTTGAAAATTTCCTCAGTACAATCCCCTCTAAAGCGCCGGACAGGAGTGGCAAGGCAGTATTTAATGTTTTCCTACAGGAGAGGGCCCAAGTGCACTGGGCCAGCTCTACCTGCCCTTCCCCAGCCAGGCTGCACTCCAAATCACCCCTGGGCTCTCCGGCTATATTTCACTGAAATAAAAAATTAAAAGGAAAGCACAGAAAAGTCAAGTTTGCCAGATAAAGTAGAGATTAGGGTCCCTCGATACCTTGGTCACCCTCTGAGGCTGGCCACAGCCAAGGCCTCAGCACCCACAGCCAGGCTCCGTGCTCCCCCCCCAGCTCTAGAACCTTCTTCCCCTCACCTGAGGCAGCCCACCACACACCTACGTGGTGAGCACCAGCCTGCGACACCTGCCTGCCATCAAAGGGGTGCTTTGCTGTGACAAAATCTGAGGAGAAGCTGTTTCTGGCGTATCCAGCAGCTGTCCATGCTCAGGGAGCCAGGGAGGCTGCGGCTGGCGGGAGGGCCAGCGCCTGGTGAGGGGGCAGCGAAGGGGCCGCCATAACGCACACCCGGCCA
The DNA here is from genome assembly GCA_035590215.1 of Microhierax caerulescens. Taxonomy (NCBI): domain Eukaryota; kingdom Metazoa; phylum Chordata; class Aves; order Falconiformes; family Falconidae; genus Microhierax; species Microhierax caerulescens. The sequence continues at coordinate 21,505,822 of JAVJGJ010000034.1, forward strand.
GGCAGGGCCCTGCTCAGCGTGTGCGACTTCCCCTACGCCATACTGGAACTGATCATTCACATCTCAGTGAACTAAGGGCCAATAATGAAAAGTTACGTTGGGAAATGGTAAAATACTTCTCAAAATACCATGTCACATTGGAAAAAGCTTTCTACAAAGCAAGGATTTCAGGACATATTTTTAAGGATAGGGATATGACAAGTACAAAAACCTGTCTTGTTTATTTGTCTTTTTTCCTTGAATAACTTTTCAAGTAGAACTTGAATTGCTGATATACCTAAAAGATCCCCTCAGCGAACTTAAGATTCCCTATAGTTCTTAAGATTTCCTCCTTGGATCTTAATATGCTAGCAATAACAGTTAATTGCTTTAAATTTCCCATTAAATAATTCCAACATCCTCCCTCCGTTTACTCTAGAAGCAGATCAGCTATATGATCAGCTTAGGATGCGGTGCTCTACGTGAGAAATAGTAGCTAACCAGCAGATCTGCTCCTCTTGTCCAGCAGCTCAGATCCTCAGCAATATCCCACCCACTGCAGCTCTAGAACCTTCTTCCTTGGGTGATGCTCTGAGGACCCCGTCCCTCAGCCCGCCTGAGGCTGCAGAGCAGCTCCAGCCCTCCCAAGCTGCTCAGCCATGGGCACAGGGAACTCTGGCACCCTCAGGGATAAGGGTCGTGCTTGGTTTGGAGGATTGGCACTTTTGTAGAGATACTGATTTCTAAGTGAATACAGTTTAGAGAATATTGCTACAGAATAAGAAAGTTAAGAAGATCACGAATGCCAAGGAACACAGAGAAGAATTTATATTAGCATTTCATGGTCAAGCATCCCTTTGATGTATTTTCTGTATTCATACAGTTATTTTCTATAGCACAAAAAAAGGATTCAATTAGTCAGTTTGGCTGGCAATGCCCAAGGCATTTTTTCCTACAAGTTTTACACACTTCAAACAGCACATCCACCATCTCCTTTTAACCCTCCAAGTACCAAGAGAACAAAATGATCACAGCAGGGCTTACAGCTTGACTTCAGAGAGAATGCTCATTTCTAAATTATTCCTTTAATTTCTGTGCTAAAATACAGTATAAGCTTCATTCTGAACAAACCTAATTACTTCAGGTCAAATAATAGAAGACTTATGTATAGTAAAACTCAAATTTTACTGTTTTGTAGAGCAGAATTAATGTTAGCTACACTTATGTTGTGCATTCAAGATTACATTAGCATTAAAAATGTTAATGGCTTTGGGATTCCTTCCAAGATAGATGCATAGACTATTTTTATAAATACATCAGACTAGTTTAACTGAGAGGTTAAAAGCACTTGCAATATTATACTAAAACATCAAGATATGTAGGTCACAATATTATTCTGATTTATTTTTCTCTGATAAAAAGCAATGCGCTAGGGATCTCATTAAAAAAAAAATCTTCCAAGACTAACACGTATAGATTTTTGATCTATTTTTCTTAGAAAATAAGTAATAGTTATAGTGATAATCTTTCTACATCCTCCATAAGCAAGATGACATGTTAAAAATGTTTTTTCTTACAGTTTAAAAAACTTTAAAAAATTAGTAGCTGCATTCTATCTCCCCTCTGTAAAATGGTAAAATACAGGGATTGCAAAAACAGTCACAGCAGCAGTATTGCATACAAGCCAGCTTCTGCACTATACAGAACATCCTGCCTTTCAAAGGTACAGTACACCTTTGTAACTCTAATAAAGTAAAATGCATTCTTTTGAATATTCATAAAGAGAAAAGGTCAGTAGGACTTGTGCTCACCCACACTATATTTGTAATTTTAGTTTCTAATTCCCAAGGGAAAAAAATACAAGTACTACTGAAATTTGCAGATACCATAAAAAATGTTTTATGACAAGTCTTGGGGACAGTTAACTAATACAAAAAAATACCAATACATATAAAATATTTAGTTCATTAACTTAGTACAATAAAACAGCATGAGTTGAGTCAACTACTGAAGAGAAACAGAAACCCTCTAAAAGAGCAGCTTGGAAGAGAACTTAAGTCTGTGATGTTTGCCAGTTGAATGCCATTTCCCAATATAACACTGCAGTAAAGATCTACTGCAATCTTTGAGTTGTGGATATGAAAAAATAATATTTACAAATATATTGCTTGCATATATAAACCAAACATACTCTTCTGGAATTCACAAATTAAAAAAAAACCAACATGAGATTGCTCTGAAATTAGGCCAACATACAACAGTAAATACACTAAAGTAACTTCTTTTACTTGGTTTAATTAAGGTAAAGGCTTGATCACAATCTATATTTAGAAAACAGTGAACAGATGTTTGATAACAAAATGTTCTTTAGCAAATGCAAGCAAAGTAAAGTTGAGGGACTGAAAGCTGAAGTCTGCAAAGTTCAAACTGAAAATAACACCCACGTTTTTAAAGGCACTTGCTGAATCACATAATAATTCAGATGGAAGGGACCTCTAGAGGTTACCTAGTCCAACCACCTGCCCAGAGGAAGGCTAATTTAGAAGTTATACCAGGTACAGGAAACTATTAAGAAACAATTTCTATCAGTTGCAGTACCAATGAGATAGTTTTAAGAAACACACGTTTCATCCTAAAATTAAATTATTTGACTAAAAATTAGGGTCAAAATCTGTGATATAGTCTCTGAATTTATCTCAGCAAGGTTAAATAAACATTAATAAAGGGGGAGAACAAAAAAAAATATGTTGGATTTCTGCTTCTGTTGGAAAATAATCAGCTTAAGTTGTGCAGACATTCTTTGGTAAGACACAGACAAACTTTTTGTTTAGACAATGTTCGTTCATGCAGTTTAATGCATGTATCAGAAGTGTCTATCACAGATTTAAAATCCTTTGACATTCAGAAAAAAAATCAGAAAAACAGCTTCTAGTAGAATTAGTGAAGTCTTTCTACTAAATGAAAAATTAACCAATGGCTACATTTTATGAGCAAAATTCCAAACCTGTTCTTCCCCAGTTTTTCTAGTTATCTTTCCCCCAGGGTAGCCTTGGCACTAGAGCATGACCAAATCCAAATTCCAAAATCCAAATTCAGTTAAGTTAGTCTGATGGATTCATTTTCAGAGCAAAAAGGAGAGCTAGCCTACCTTAAAGCTAGAGCTATACTTCAAAATAAAGTGAGGAAGATCAAACATTTCAATATCCTGTTCTAACATGGGGGTTTTGCACATTATCATCAATACATTTTGATGGGACACTGCACCTCAAAATCGGATGTTTCTGCAGCTTTCTGCATAATGCTGTTCTTTTATAGTTTCCCTACTTATTTTAGTAAAGGTGAGATCATGAGGGATAAGAAAATCGAGTAGAATAAAGTACATTCACAAGCATAAATGGACATAAAAACTCCTCTAAAACAAAAGGATAAAAGATCAGTGTTCTTGTAACCAGTATGAGAAGATACTGTTTACAGATAAACAAGTGACTGCTTATTTGTTGTAGCATTTACATGGTATGTAAAGAATAACACCCAATATTGCAGTTCATGTCTGGTTTAAATTTTAAATGAAGTTCTTATCTTCACACTCATACAGAGAAAGAATATGACCTAAAACCTAAAAAAGCTACTTTCTGGTTAGATATAAGAGTATGTCACTCAGATACATACAGTACATCCTAGCAAGGAGATTCAGAAGCTGTGTCAATATTAAACTAAGTTTACATAGTAATGCCCCTTATTTAGAAGGAAGTTCACCTTGGGGGGCAGCTGTAAGTTATGCACACATAGCATGTTAATTTTGCACAAAAGAAATCTTTAAGTTGAAGCCATTCCTCACTCAATGTGCCAGATGCATAGACTTGACTGCTACTTTCACACTGACTGAATTAGAAATCTAAAGTTTATATAATTTGTAAACCAAGGAGTATCAGAAAAGATCTGAGATCTAGGTTTTTATTAGCTACATCTTTCAATTCATATTTTATCCTACAGTTAAGACTGCAATTCTGGTTTAGGTAAGACATTTCTGCTTTCACACATTAAGATCAATTTTCCTCAGATTTAGTTAGTAACAGCAACACCGTCTGCCTATGAATGATTTTATCTGCTCTTTTTGGTGACAAGTTTAATATACTGTAAAAAGATCTTAATAGATGACTATCGAACAACCCAGATCGGACAATAAGATAAGAAAAAGACAAAATTTGATTGTAACAGTCCTGAAGAATGAACTAAACATTCTTAATCTTGGAATATCTTGGAGTTTATGCTAAAAAATAGATTTGTTTTTAAGTTGTCAAAAGGAGGACAACTTATGGAGTTGAAAAACTGGAGGGAAAAAAAACCCCAAACTATTACTGGCATAGTAGAACAGAATTTCAACTGCCAGAAGCAGTGAAATGAACAACAAAAATGGAGACAGCAATTCAAAATTATACTATTATATTAAATCATACTATTAGACCACAGGAAAAAATAAAACTCACACAAATATCAGCTGAAGGGTGGAATCAGAATCCAAACTTTTTATACTGTAGAGAAGTTCATTTTGCTTAGTCTGTAAATCAAAAATAGCCTAGTGCTATACACACCTTGTAAGAGAAAGCTTAATAAAGACACATGAATAATTAAATGCCTACATAGGAATTTTTAAACCAAGAAAAGAGAAAAAAGGTCTTTGTTTTACACTGCAGAAATGTGTAAAGGACAAAGTTTCCAAAAGGAATAAAGCTGAATAATATAAATTAAGGATAATAGTGTAAAATACAAAGACTGATAATTATCATCCTTAGTTCTTTTTTTCCAAGAATATAATGAAACTGAGCGGGGCAGGGGGTGAGGGAAGTTTGCTATTACTCCAAGAAGCCTTTCAAATTAGATGAGGTCTATGATCGGTCTACTGTGAGGTTACCTGGAAAACCGTGCCAGCACAGGATAGAGGCAGGCAGTGGCACCCTGTATATTGGAGACAGCCAGTTTAAGGTGCTTACAAACTACAGCTTTAGCTAAGCTTTCATCTTGCCTTCCCTCCTACAACACTTTCACCTTTCTCTTTTGCTTCATTCCAAGGCAGCCCTGCCTGCTCTGTAAGCTCTCCACACATTCCCATAGCACTGTTTTGTTTCATCAATATTTTCCTCCACTCAAAGGTGAGGAAGCTCACTGTAAATGATTCTAAAATATATTTCCACTCAGTCTTTCTGTACCTTTGTGTATCCTCTTGTCTTATGTCAGGGGCAGACACTGTTAGAGACTATTATTATTTGTATATTAAGTAGTGATACAGACCAGATTAATTTTATGTTCCTGTGGACTGTACTATATTACAATTAATTAATGAATAACAGTGATGATAATACTACCATCCTTTGTTCCATATGCAGTTTGTTTAATGTTATGAATATTTCATGTCAATCACTAAACAACTTTCATGAAACTGGCTATCTTTTAAGTGAAGAAGTGACAGTACAGGTTGTATTTGTATGTATTGTAAGAACTTATCCCTGAAATATTTTTGATCATTCATATTTTAATCTGTACTAATATGCTCTTAGCAGTAGTTAAACTGTTTCCCACTATGGCTTTGTTCTCTTAACATTTGCATGGTGATAGAGAACCTGACATGAATTTGTCTACTCAAAAGCAAAGTGGATTATTTTAAACTTCACACTGCCCTTCAAAGTATCCAGGCATGTGAAGATAACCAAAGTCCAAAAATCTTCCCATCACTCTCAGAGAAAGAGAATATGGAAAGAACAGAGAGGTAATGCTAAAATAATTTTTCTGGTGAAGTAAAAGCTTAGTAATGTTTTTCTTATTACAATTTTTAAGCAACAGTATGAAAAGGACTCAGAATGGAAGATAACCACTCCTACCTGTTGCACAATGGTTGTTAGTTCCAGGCACAGTTGAACAATATTGTTCTTCAACAGTGAGTATTCTGTCACACTGACAAACGGAGACCTGTGACAAAGGAAGGGTAGGTTTATACAGCATTAAGGATTATAACCTCTGTTTACAGTATAAGCCAATAAATGTAATACAGAGTTCAGTTCTACACCGCAGAAGTATGAAACACCTAATCATGATGATCTCCAGCAACAAGTTACACAACTTTTGTGAAATACACCTTTGAAACAAGAAACAAAACAGGCAGGAAGGATGTCCTACCAAAAAAACCTACTTTTTGGACAGAACATCAGAAATTATCATTCTTGTGGAAAGCGAAAATAGGAGCTTCCAAATAATTGCAAATAATCCAGATTTCCTTTGTACAGCTCATTAAAAAGAGAATATTTATAGTAGGACATCGCTCTTCTGCAGCCATTAGCACCTTAATTCGGAGAGCAAAGTAATGCTTACTTAATCACTAACAGCTTCCTGCACACTTGGATTTTCTTCAGGCGCTCCAATTTCTAGCTGAATCTGACCCCATTTGAATTTTTAAGAGCTGACAAGGTCATAGCCTGAGAGAATATGACTGCTGGCATTAGGTTAGGAAGATGTCACCAGGATTATACAAAGCCTGTAAAGGAGGGTGATTAACTCTCACTGTGATTTCTAAAGTGCCCTTTATATATTCAAGAGCTTTCAGATTCAAGATAAAGCTATCCGTTGCTGTAACTCCAAAGAAGAAGAAACATAAATGATCTGGTGTTATTTTATGTTTTGGTTTCATTTTTTCTGAAATCAAAATTATAACTGCATTTATTCAGAGAAATATTTTTAATCAAATTCTCAGTTCACATATAAAAGAAACCAGTGTTTGATTGTTGAGTGTTAACCACCACAACTGTACCTAACACATCAGTCCTACTCTTGATAAAAGCGCTAATAAAGAAATTTAATTTTCAGACTAAGCAAGTACTATAATTTATTTTGAATAGTCTTAATTGATTTGCTCAGCTCCAGCATTTTTGTGTCTTTTTGATGGCTGAAGGACAGTTCAAACTCAAAAATCTTTTCTTCCTTTCCCTTCTTTCTGAAATCACTGATGACGTTACTACTTGTGTCAGTGAGATGTCAACTTGGAATAGCACAGAAGTACTCATTCCACACAAATTACTATTAGGCTGAAAGAATCTGAAAAAATAATTAGATAAAACTTTAACATTCTCCTGACAGAAAGGGTTTCACATTTTTGCCTTGAATATTAGAGAAAGTTGCAAAACAGAATTCAGAGCTAGAATTTCAGAATTGCCATTTTAATACTAGAATGGAAGAGTGCAAGAGAAAAAGAAAGAACAAAGACAAGATAGCCCAAAGAATTATTCTCATGTATAAAGAATCAAAGAATAGCAAATTACCTGTCCAACCAGGCTAGTAAGTTCTTGGCAGCACCAATCAGGTCAACTACAGAGGTAAGAAAGTCATTTGGCAGTCGTCTGGAGGCCCTGCCATCATAATGGCCACTCCTCCTTCTACCCGTTATAAAGTTCTGAAGATTTTTGGCTGAAGCATTCAGCTTGTGAGACAGAGTTCTCAGATTTTCGGTCTCCAAACCATAATTCTGAGGGGAAAGAAGAAGATACACAATTAAGTGAAATAGTGTCTCATCAGCTACATGAATAAAACGGTGAGGTTAAACATTCTGAATGGTATTGGTCAAAGGGGCAGGGTAGTTATGGAAGCCTGGTGTCAGGCTAAGAAACGGGCTACTTTAGAATGTACCAGACGCATCCGTCCTGTTGGCACGACCACTTCTGCTGTCATCAACGCTCACAGTTCTGGAGTCCCTAAACCCATTGGTCCAACTAAGTCACTGAAGGGAAAGCAAAAAGAATCCCCATGTGCTGAGTCTCAAGATGTTTCCCAATTTCAAGGAGTGAAGATGAGTCAGTCCACTACCCCCTACTGCTACAGTTCAGTGTTAACCATTCGGTGTATTTGTTACCTCTGGGAGCATGTCTTTAGCAGTCCCACTGCACTGGCTCTCACTCAGATTTGTGTAAGTCCCTCTAGTAACCTGTAATAACCTAGACTTAGCAGAGCTTCCCTTTTACTCATGCTGTGAATAAGGTATGAGATCTTACATGGCCTCGGTGATAGGCTCTTTACAGGAAAATTCCTTCCTGAACCCTGCTGTTGTTGGTGAGCAGCTCTCCCACACGCAATGTAATATGCAAACAGTCAAATCAGGTCAGAGTAAAGACGTGGTACTCCTGTGTCCAACAGCTGCATAGGGAAGGATTTGAGGAAAAAGCAGGTATGTAGTAATAGCTGTTGGTCTTCATATCTAACAGCTCTTAATGGATTTTCTTCTGTTCTAATTCTGTTGGGGGCGGGGGGAGGTGTTGAATCTAAGTAAAGTTTTCCGTACACAAGTCCCCTTTTCTTTTTATCTGCATTCCCTCATCCATATCTCTGTTCTTTTATCATCAAGCCAATTCCGCGCTTAGACCCAGATAACAAACACAAAGATATCTCAGCTCAAATACATTAAATAATTCACTCAAATTCATATAGAAAGTCTCAGACACACTGAACTGAACGCAGAGTTCTTGCTGCCACAACAGGATGCAGCATGTGAAAGAATTTAATAAGCATTTAAACAAAATCAGCTTTCAGAGTTTGAATTCATTGCCCATTATTTAATTCAGCTATGTGTATGTTACAGAGGATGACCAATCTTGAATATCATGTTATTTTTTTTGCCTAAACTGCTTCTTCAAAACAGAAAATAAAGAACTGCGAAAAATACACAGTCTTCATGGATGTCAATATGGATATTTGTGTTAGAAATGATCATTTCCAACACCAAAAAAAAAAAAAGAGAGAGAGAAAACATTGACCAGTAATAAGCTTTTGAATTGGGCTTGTATCTAAGTCAAACAAAATACAAACAACCGTTTGGTAAAGTTGTTTAGACCAGTTACAGCTGGTACTTGGGAATATGCCTTCTCTGCCAGCCATTTTCCCTCTCAAAGTTCACCCTGAAAAATAAATCAAGCCACCTGCCTCCGGTCTGGAGGGCGACCTACAAGGAATGGAAACACTTTGCTTTCTTACTTAGCTCACTGCAGAAAATTCAGCTTTAAAAATAATTTTAAATAATAGGGACAGAATTAATTTGTTATATACAGATCATGCCTAAGGCATCACAAACAGTCAATGAGGTTTGGAAGGATACAGTTTAAGACTGAATGTTGAAACAAACAAAAGTTACACTGGTTTAGATACAGATGAAAACAATTCTCTTAATCTTTTTTTCCAGAACAAATTCTGTACAGTTAACAACAGCATCACTAAAGTCAGTCATTCTATTTTGGAAAAGTTTAAAGTTAAAAAGCAAGTTGTATTTGGTATTAGTATGCCATCTGGTTAATATTTGCAGCTAATCTTTTTTTTTTTTTTTTTCTCTTATTAAAGCACTGAAGGAATTCCCTCCTCTGCTCTATTTTTCACTGAACTTCTACTCATGCCAAGATGATAACCAAGTGGACACATTGGGGTGCCTTTACCAGCTAGCAACCAGCTAGGCAGGGCTTGGTTTCCCCTCAGAAAGAGTTTGATTTTGCACACTCAACAACATATTACAAGGGTGGAAAAAGAATGGTTAATAATGATCCTTGTAAGTATCACCTCCAAGCACCTCATCCTAATTTTCTGTGGTTACACATAGCTGAATTTTATCCACAGCTAAACTCATGTCAGCAGCACACGTTTCCCCCCACCCCCACCCCCACCTCCTGTGCAGTCCATTTACCAGGCTGAAGCTCCGATGCCACGAAGCTGCATGAGCCCCACCATGGCAATGCGTTAGAAAAGTATTGAAGGAAGCTGTGGCCCCTTTTGGACTTGCCTACCCAGCAACCAAGGTGAGGGGATAGAGAAGAGATTGTTCCAGAGAAGAAAAGAGCCAGCAAGTGGGTACACACTCAAATTTAGACTGCATCGATTATGATTCAGCGAATGTGCTTGAAAACCCAGATGGAAGAGTTGCAGTTTGTGATAAGGTGGGCAGCCCTGTTCTGTATATGTGCTACTGCAAGTATCCAGATCTATTCTAATTCCTTTAGGCATCTCATCTGCATGATGCTAACAGAGACAGTCTCAAACCTGCCAGACTAAATTGCTATCACAGCTACCATATCAGACTTCAGTTTTCACAGCCGTATATTCTACCCTTGCTGTGTTAAATACCTGCTGCTATTGTGAGACACACCATAGAAATGATGCTCCCAAGCCTGTAAAATTCCGTCTCCTGGCAGGTGATTTCTTTCTTGTACTGTAAATCCTACATATGATTTCTGATTTAAGAAGAAAATAAAAAACCCCAAACAAAATACTCTAAAAGGGACAAAAGGGTGCCATTAGCATAGGCAGGATTATTTTTCATACCAAAAGGAGGGGGAAAAAAAGAAAAAAAAAGCCTGGTTTGCTCCATTCCCTGGTTTTGTTTCATGATGCTTAAAGTTGTTATAGTCTTTCTTACCAAATTACTCCATTAGTGGAAATGGACGTACAGGTTTAGAGAATGAATACTGACTATTAAAGCAACCCTAAATGCTGTCTGCCTAGAACTACACAGCCATACAGTTTGTCAAGCTATCATGAAATCTGGATGACAAAACTGCTTAGTGGGAATAGAAAGACCAAAGCTGACTACACTCCATTTCAGTAAAATGGGCCTGACAGGTATATTGCAGAAAGGGTAACTGCTGGAAGAAAGGGCCAAAGTAACAGCACATCTTGAACACAGAAAGATGTGACTGGCAAAATTATTAAATGTTTCCTTAAGCTTCTTCACATAAAAGCACCATTCAAAGAGTAAGAAATTCCGTATGTCCATGGAGTGTAATATGTGCTAGCATTATTAGCTTCACGCAAGAGTTACACAGAGATTATCTGATTTGTTCAGTTACAGACTGACTCAGTAGTGTATTTGAGGTTTGAGCTCAGCAGTTCCTGATGCCCGGTTCAATGACAGGAGTTGGAAAGAATTTCAAGAGGTAGAAATTAAACAGAAATGTGAGATCAGAGCCAGACAAGCTTATTATAGAAGAATATCATTAGCAATAACGCCAAGATGAAGATGTGCTTAAAGTGACACTTAGATGTACAACTGACTGAGGATTAAGGACAAGTCTGCTTGCTGTCTGTAAAACACAGTTTTCAATTTTAGCAATTTCATTCTCTAGTCCTCAGATTTTCAGACTATCAGAGAAGATTCCTGCCATCCACCTGGTACTCTCCTGTACAGTTTGAGATGCCCGTTTGTGTTCCTAGTGATTAGGGTTACTGCGGGGTGGCAGGAGGCAAGAGACAGGACAGATCACCTCCAGGGCTTTTGCACTTCACTTTTTTTTTTTTTTTTAAGCACAGAAAAAACAGGTGGCTGTTGTCAGAAGTGTTAGAATTCAGAAGACATGAGAGAATACCAGGTTTTTTTGAACAACCTGAAATAGACTGTTGTTCTTACTAGTGCAGAGTAGAAGATATGATGGAAGACATAAATTGTTGAATATCCCATATAGTTAAAAATGCATACAGGAAATCAAAAAATATGAAATCATGCCTCCTTTTCATGTCATAAATCCAAAATACAAAAATAGCTAAACACACTGTGAAAATGAACCCTCCTACTCTGGGTCTGTGTCACAATTCCAGCTAAAACTTTTTGTGCATACATTCTGGTTGGAAGTTCGATTTTTAAAAGACAGTGCAATAAATGAGTACTTTTTTAATCTATCTGTCAATATAAAAGCTGTGTTTTTACATATTCAAGAAGTGGAATGAAAGAAAGCCTTCAGCTGTGGCTTTGGGTGTTTTCATATCTCATTGCAGGTAACATCACAAATTAGTATTTTACGTTAATAAAATTATCTGTGAAAATTTTAGCCTCTGAGATAAAATAGGCCAAATTATTGTAGCAAACAAGATAAATAACAACTATGATGGGAAAAAAAAAAAGAGAAGTGTTAACTGATTTTTTGTAAACACTAACATCTGAAGATAAAAAGCAGAGCAAGAAACACGTACATCATAAGAACAGTTTATTTCTTCTGTGGAAAAAAAAAACCCAGCATTATATACTTAAAGGCACTAATATAATGAAAGTGTTTTCCTATAATCTGCCCCACAGAGGTAAAAAAATGTGCTCACACAGAATTTTTTTTTGCCATGGGATATAATTTTAGCTAAAAGGTGTATATTGCATAGTAATGACTTTAAATCACCTTAAAAACAGAATTATTTTTAGTTATTGTAGTTTTCTTGATGTCATTCATGTAAGTAGTCAGTGTAATATATGTATAAATTTATGTATAAAGAGGCATATACAGCTTTTTCTGTAGGTGATATTTGAGGATGTTGCAATATCCACTGAACTGTCAGGTTCAGAAAATTAAAAGGGCAGAGCAGTAGATCTGACTGAGGAGATTAATGGAAACAACCCTGAGTGATACTCCAGGATCTTTCATGAAATTCACCACGTTAAGGCATTTAAAATACCACAACCTAAATATTGTGCTACACTACCATCCTTATGTTTTAAGCATAAACCAAAAGAATCCCCACACTTTCTCAGTCAGTCCCCTGTGGGAGCATGTGTCTCTGTTTCAGACAAGACCTCAGGACCATTACCGAATCCACATGGCAGATGTGCCTTTGGCCCTTTGGGTACCACCCTGCCCCTCGGTGCAACAGGCTGCTCCCCCTCTCAGCCCATCCCAAAAGCAGCGCTCATGGCACACTCTGCTCCTCCTCAGGGCTCAATTCCCAGTTGCTTTAAGCTGACATATTTGTGAACTACCACAGAAAGATGCTGCATGTCCTCTTCCTGAGTCCCAGCACCACTGTATAACCAGCAGGATTAGGAAATGAATCTAAAATCTCAATCTTCAAGCACATCTTCCCCACTGCAGACTGGTTTTCAACCCATTCTCAGATGACGTAAATTGACTTAAAGTTATTGTGGATTTGCAACTGCTGATGCAGCTCTGCAGGGATGCCCAGCCCCTCCTTGGCTGGGAAGGCAGGTCTGGTCCTTCCCTGGCTGCCTGCTCCCCCCGCCAGCCCTCCTGTTCCCCAGGGACCCGCAGGCACCCGCGCTCCCAGCAAAGCACAAGACCTCTGCCCACCCGTCCCCCTGGGGCTCAGCCGCAGCGTGGGGCTCCGAGATGACTAGCAAAGAATTCCCCAAGCAGCTCTGGGCTTTTGGAATCTCCTTTGGGAAACCAGGATGTGCCAGATGGGATCCCCTAACTCCCTGCGGTCTACATCACTATGTATGCTGCCCCCACAAAGGCCACATCTTTGCAATGAAAATTACAGTGTTTGTGATAGCATACAGTCATTTAGCACTTAATGAATAAACCCAGGCAAACAGCCTCTTTAATAAAAGCAAAAATCCAAAATAATCATGAACTAGATTTTAGCATAAATAGTCCTGGCACTTAAACAGAATGAAAACCATCAAAACACACTTTCTTTTTTATTTCCTTTCTGGAGGTATGCTTTTAAATGTTAAGAGCCTAACAGAAAACACAGTAGAAACCTAAAGTACTTCTTTCTCTAAACATTTCCCTGATTTCATCAGGTAAAGCTGTTAAAATTTTGTGGTGATATTTTTATGATACAACTTAAAACTGAAGTTGTCAAAATAGCATGAAGTCAATGTATGCAAGGCAGTGTATTTCTGTCAGGTGTGTAGATTTTTTCCTCTTTAAAAAGAATTTACAAGCTGAATATCCTTTAGATATATAGCAATCTGAAGGAGGTAAAATAATTTTTTTAATGTAAATCACAAAGGTCCTTCAGTTGAAATTCTGTGAAAAAGCAAACAAGTTTTACACTAGCATTTAAAATACTAAATTAAAAGTATGTATTAAACCCTAGTGGGTCATATTCTGTAGAACCAAGTATTTATTACGGATTTCAGATAAAGTGCTAAAATATCTAGACTGGCATCCTGTGTGAGCAGAGGTGACACACATTCAGCTGAAAAAGAATGAATTATACCTTGTAATTAGTGTATTATATTTGGTAGTGTTAAAGTTCTGCTGGAGTGGGATGCAGGCAGAAAAATGACTTGCAGTCTGCTAAGTTACACCTCTGGCACAGCTGATGCTACAGTGTGCTGGGGTCTGGGGTTTATTGACGTATCCATTTTTGATGCTCTGCACTAAATACATCGTATACCTCCTCCTGGGAAAAACATAATGGTTCACTGCCTGTGACCATTTGCTGATTACCAGTATTCAAAGCCTCAGAACTGAGGTCTTGTTTAGAATCATAAAATGGTCTGGGTTGGCAGGGAGCTGACAGCCCACCGAGCCCCAAGCCCCTGCCAGGGGCAGGGACCCCTCCCACCAGCCCAGGTTGCCC
>JAVJGJ010000034.1:21520287-21531619 GCA_035590215.1 Microhierax caerulescens
CCCCGTACAAAGCCCCTCCCCAGCTTTCTTGTCGGCCCCTTTAGGTACTGGAAGGTGCCACAAGGTCTCCCCGGAGCCTCCCCCTCCCCAGGCGGAGCAGCCCCAGCCCCAGCCCTTCTTCACAGCAGAGGGGCTCCAGCCCTCTGCTCACGTTCCTGGCCTCCTCAGCACTCACTCCAACAGCTCCATGTCCTTCTTACACTGGGGGCCCCAGAGCCAAACTGCAGGGGGGGGGTCTCATGAGAGCAGAGGGGCAGAACCACCTCCCTTAACCTGCCAGCCACACTTACTATGACAATGGTTGTTCCCGTTACTCTATAGCAAGGAGATGCTGTACTGCACACCAAAATGTATTAATACACAAAATTATACCTATATCCATATTAATCAGGATCAATTTCCCAAATTACAAAAGAAGCCTAGCTTACTGAAGAAATTTGCTTTGCTTTGCATTAGAGAAAGGAAAAAAACCAGAGGGCACATCTGGATATGTGCTACCTAAACTAAAATATTCAATAATTTATATATTTTAAAAATATATGAAATCCTATCCCCTGTTGTTTTGAAAACTATAAAGGTATTAAGAAAATACATTCCATCTTAATGGCTGGGGACGGCAGTTCAAGTAAAACATTGCCCAGATAGGTTTCAGCTTTTTCTTTAAAAGCTTTTCTCATTCTAAATCAGTAAATTAGCAACACTAAAACAATCCTTCTCACTATCTTTAATAACATTTGCCTATCAGTTTATTATGACAGTTAAACTGCAGTATTATAACCTAGTTTATGTGCACAGGACACAATGATATTTCATAAAAGTATTGAATTTATTAATAACTATGGTAATACTATGCAGAAATGCAACATCATAATGCAAATTAGAGCATATTATCTGAAACACATAGATTCTTTTCTGTGCCACTTTTCTCCCCCTTGTGCTCTCTTTCATTACCATTATCTTACCTTTCAGAAGGAAATTGTGTCACAATTTTTTCTTGTCTCCTTAGTTTATAATTTGGAACTTATCACAGTGCTTCAAAGCACTTCGTATCTATAATAGGAAGGTGTACCTTCAGTAGATATAGTGCTAAGATTAAACATTTTAACCTTATTTTAAAACTTGACTTTTGCAATGTGGTTTTTTACTTCCAGAAAAAGCTTTAGCATTTCCATTGTAATTGATATATATATAAAAGTAATGAAGCATAATTAAAACGCCTTGAAAAGTATTTTATTGAAAAAGCCATGTGTTTCTGATTTCAGATAAGATTTAGAACATCATAGTCTTTCCTTTAAAAATCAGGCTCAAAAAGACCATAAGACCAGACTCTGAAACATTTTTTAGAATATGGTATTTAAATAGATTTTAAAATTTATGTTTAAGTGTCAAGAGAGTCAAATGACTGGACATCTGGTTTAAAAGGAACAAAGAGAGAAAAGCAGAAGATGCAGTTATATTCCTGCAGATACCTCCTCTGAAAACATGAAAAACATGTGGCTGGACTGGACGTCCAAATGACTACGGATAAAAGATGATCAAGAGAAGACCACAGACATAGCGTGCAGGCTTGTTGTTCATGGATCTCCAAAGGGTCACCGATTACAACAGGACCTGACCCACTATAGGCCAGGCTAAATCTGCACAGTATAGTAGTTTCTATTGTTAAATGGTTAGGATAATCAAGAATTCACTGGTGTCTTTATCTACTGCCTCAACATTTTTCAAGTACCTTCTACATTGTAGTTCTTGCTACAGGTCTCTGAACAAACTGTGTAAAGCCTTCTTGGTCTGCTTAATCCTAATGGAGGCAACGTGATTTAAACTGTGTAATATCCAAATACTCCCTCTAATTGGGTAAGCTTGAATAAACTAGAACATCTTAATGTTTCTGTTTATGTATGTGTACATATCTATCTATAGAGAGAGAGTGAGAATACATCACCATGGTACAAGTATCTAAAACACAAAAAGGTATGAGGAAAGTGAATTCATTGCATCAGCACAGGCATTTAAAAATGTCCAACAACAAATCAAACACAGAAGTACCTGCATCAGGCTAATCACTGTGAAAACTGCATTTTCTTAAAATGCACTTCAAAATTATATCTCAGCATACTATGTGGTCACACAGTATGATCCAGCACATCATGACACATCATCAATGCAATTTTTGGTTAAAATCTGTAACAACATGGAATCTGCTGTTCAGTTATGCAATCTGCTTATTGCCATAATAAAGAAAGAGTACTTTTATGCAAATAAAAATGGCTTGGTTACAACATCTGGTCCCATGTGACTTTGTCTGAGGCTTTCAACATACAGAAGGTTTACACTTCTGTATGTAATACACCCAAATATATTTTTAAAGATCACAACACTGAGTCTGCTGTCCATATTTAAGGAATATCTTAATTTCATTTTTCCCATATTTTTTTTTCTTTTTTCTTCCTTTTATTTTCTCTACCCCTTGAAGAGATTCTACTTAGGTTTTAGCCTCTAAAACCTTCATATATTCTGCAATTTTAGATTAGTAATTCAGCAAGTACTTGATTTTTTTTCCTGTTTTTAAATAGTCTAAATATCTTTACCTTGCTATATATCATACCTATACATTTCTGTTTACTAAATAACTATTTAGAACTAATCTAAACTAGAGGTGTGCAGCAGGGACTATAGAACAATAGTAGGCAAGAACAATGTTTTAAGATTTTATTAAACAAAATGCAGTCCAAACAAACTTTTGTATGTTTTAGCTCAAAATATATGATTTAGATGTAACAGATATTTGTTATATTGAAGTCATGTGACGTTACATACAAAACAGGACTAATGATATATTGGAGATCAGCTGCTTTACATATTCTACTTTTTGCCTGGGATAATCTAAAACATTTTCAATGTCTATTTAATGCCCATTCTCACAAAACTTTAAGAAAGTTTGAAGAGAAGGGATTCCCTCTGAAAGGAGAATTTGTGTCTCATTTCAGTTGTAAAGTGGATCATGGTCATTTACAGGTCTGAACCATCAATAGTTATTTCTGTGGAGGCAACGAACAATCAGTTTCAAAACCAGGAGAGACTGATCCTAACCTATGATTAGAATAGTGCTTCAGCTTATCTGAAAGAGAATGCTTTTACTACTTTTCCTTTCAACTTCAGCAGCATCCTTCTGAGCTGCTCATCACTGCTCTCCCACTGTACCTCTAATTCACATTTCCTGCTTAACTCCACATTCATTAAGAGTTCAGATCTAAACTCCCTGGAAGTGCATTTGCATTTTAAAAGTCTCCATTTCAAAATGCATTTAATGTTTTCTCATATTTTTTGAGCAAAACTGTAATATTACAGCAGCATGAAATAATGAAACCTTCTCAAAAACATAGTAACATAAAATGGTGACTGTATTGCACCATCCATACACCATTTCTCCTCTGTCAAGCTAACATCTGTGCATATTTAATAGCTTCAATGTCAACTCTCAGAAAAAACACCAGTAGGAAAATAAAGCTGTGGCAGCATTTCTTTTCCGATGCGCATGAAAGCAAGACCCGAGAGGATGAAGCAAGTTAGTCTATTTTGTGGCTTCTTTTCACATCACAAGATAAATTCTTTCCAATCACTTCAGTATTAAGTAAGGACTGTTCTGCATATGGCTTTAATTAAACAACATATGTAAGCCAGACATCTGTGATGGCTTGACTTCCTCCATATGTGTATGAAAACAAGCTATGAGGTATATGCTGATTGGGGATACCATGATAAACAAATGAGACCAAAGAATGACTAGCAGATATTACCTCCAAAAACATATTAGACCATGTTCTGCTCACTTTTAAGAATGATTACCAAATACTGCCTGCATTAGTCATCACCATGCCTGCAATTGTTGTTTCCTACTGTGCGCCATGCTGCGTGCTACTGCCAATACTTTACATCTCTCACAAATAACTAAATTACACTCAAATTCTTCTTTAAATTTTCTGTTGCTTATTGAGGGAACTCCACTGACTTTATTTCAAGGGCAGAATGTCTCAAGCCTTTACTATGCATTTCCAGTACTCTCTGATCTTTATTCATGTGCTGCATCCTTTTCAGCAATATCTAATAAAGCCATGCACCTGTAGTACACTGTTCAATAACCACAAACCTTTATTATTTGTTACTAAAACCTTTCACCAATTAAACTTTGTAATTTTTTTTTTATAATAATCATAGGTGTGTGTAAAGAACCAACCATTTGATCATAGGAAGTCTCATTTTCTCATTTTAAAGTACCTATTAAAATGAATTATAAGGCAGAAATGCAAGACTAGAGAGCATAAGAGATTCAGCACAAAGCACAGAATAAAAATCTTAATCAGTGATGAATTATTTAAAGTTCAGAGAATAAATGATAGACTTGTCTTTTGGAAATAGAATGTCAACACTGACCATTTCACTTCGGTCTGACATTTAGCTTAGGTTCTTGCAGTATTGATAATTCCATGTAAAAATTATATCAATTTAGGAAAGATCTGTTACACGTATTCACAACAATTCAGAGAGAACCATACAAAAAATAAACTAGTAACAAGATTCCTTTGAATGGGCATTAATAAGAATATGAAAAATGTGAATTTATCTATTTTTATCATGAATTTGCTGAAGGCTGCTCAAGCAACTCAGTCAACAACAATTACATGAATATGAATATGCATACATATATGTATTTGCATGCATATACATTTATCTATCACAATAACTGATCACAGATAATTACTTAGGAATTCAGGCAGCTTATAGCAATTGATATTGTAACACAGAGCAGTGTGAAAAATAACTTACTGGGAATTTATAAAAGAAATTTCTCCTTGCAAATGAGAAAAGCTATTTTTCATAGGGAAAAAATCATCATTCTTAACTTACACTAGCGTACTCCCTGTATTTCCTTTGCACAGAGGATCTCTACAGTATAGTGCTTCCTACCAGTGCAATATAACATGTATTGCGTCATTCTTTATAGATTTCAAATCAGGATCCTAAAGAAAAAATTAACTATTTTATTCTGCAAGGGAAAGATTTTTCAAATGAAACACATAAGCAATAAATCAGATTTATTCCTTTCCAGAAAAAAAACAAACCAAAACAAAACACCAAAGAAACCCTACAGCCTTAGAAAAAAAATAATAGTAAAAGCTAATTTTAAATGCTCATAATACTGTTTCTACCTATTTTAAATACCATATGAGTAGTAGTGCAATTATTTTTCATTAAAAGACTACAAATTACCAATGTATTTCACATAGACCATTATAGAGACAACAATTTCTTCGATGTTTAAGACTTTGAACACGTGAACAAGCCAAGAACATTTCTGTAAACAACTGAACTTTTGGGTTATTTTAAATAATTTAAAATTTTATGTTAGTGGAATAATACTTTTTTAATTTAGTGGGGAAAAGTTAATGTCTTCCTACAATAGTGTGTATTATTCTTCCCTTTTGTTCCAAAACCAGAAACCTTTACGCTCTTTAATCTAATATACCTTCCCCCTACTATTTAGTGTAATTACCTAAGGTCTGAATCAATACTCCATTAGCTGGATTCAGCCAATGAACTGTCTTTCACTGCCTGCATTATTCTAGTTCTAGGGTTTTCAGTGCTGGCATGCTGCAAGCAGAAGCTGTTGCAATACTAGCAAACCAGCAGTCACGCACAGGCTTTACAATCGCAGTGTAATACCAGATCGTTTAGCAAGCAGCGGTGCTGAAAAGGGCTGATTTTCAATGCTCTGTGTCCTGGCCATGCCCACACCCCCTCCTTCGCAGACTCCCATGCCGTCTGCTACAAATAAAGGCTGATGGCACAGGCTCTGGGAGCCAGGGAGAGCCACACGTGAACTGGCTGCAGAGGCCACGGGCACGGACTCGCCACTGGCCACATGGCTGATGCCTCTCCCCAAGCAAGGATCAAGCACATTTCCCCCCAGAAAGTCACTGCTTTAGGATACCCCCCAGTGAACTGCCGACTACCACAGCACTTGCAGGAATCCTTGTGGACTTAACTGCTCCATCAAGTTTGACTGATGTTGATTAAAACTTATTAGAGGTGCTACAGGGATGGACTGGTGCAGACATGGGCAACACAGTCACAAAAACCCCTCATCTGCTTTGAGAATTATTTGTATTTGGATGATTTTCACACCCAAATATGTATGGGAATTCAAACAGCTTTGGCAAAGACTTTTAATAAAGCATGCTAAGTCAAAATTACCAATTTCAGCTGGCTAATGGATTTAAATTATATATTAAAATGTTTAACACAATAGTATAAAATTAAGTGTTATGTAGCAATACACCAAAAACATATGCTAGTTTCTGACAGAAAGCATAAAAGCCCCCTGTGCTGAAATCATAATTTGAGAAAAACTAAGTTTTCCTTCCCTAAACACTGCTTGAAGTGTTATTTCCATGTTTGCAATAAACTATCAGAATGGAAGAGCACTCCACTGAGCACTCCAGAATTTAGAATTGAACATTAATGAATTTAACTCTTATACAAAAGGATAGTGTTCTTGAGGCTTTTTTATGAATTCGTGGCATACTTTGCAAGATCTGTCCTTCTATGCTTTACTGAATGGAGAACCAACATTTCAATCTCTCATTATGGGAACAGGCCAACAATTTCCAGCCATGTTTATTGTAATAATGAAGTCAGCGGTAGCAATTCTTTAATATAGACTTATGTCTGTAATGGTCTAATAAGTGTTTTATAATGTGTAAGACGAAGTTAGAACTGAAAAGTTACCAGTATTGAAAGAGCGCTTTTTTGCCACTGCTAGTTTTCTGTGTGAAGAATTCAAACAAGGATAAAGACCATCCAAGCCACTAACATGAGACTTGTTTTTTAAAAAAATCAGTGCACACATGGATGTCTGAGCAGAGTAAATTAACATGGATTTGCATCAACAACCAGTAATTATGTTTTATGTCAGCCAATAAAGAGCAGAAGAACTATGAATTCACAGTCAGAGCTGCACTACATTAAAGCACAGAAAAGTTTTACCAGTTCCACAATTTAATGCATCTACCAAAAACTACAATACTTTAAAGGTAGTCCACAGCCAAATTGCAAAACAACATGTCTGACTAGATTTATAAGTTTGGCCAGTGTTACAAAACCAGAGTGATCTAAAAAATTTAACCTGATTTGCACCAGTTCCCACACTAAAACTTCGAGCTTCACCCCTTCAAGGTGGTCAGGACTTGGCTCTTATTTCTGTACTTAGTCTTGCAAAAAATTAAACGCTCACTTTCCTCAAGGCCCTGTGACATAAATGCATTCTCAGCTCCAAGTCCTACCCCTCCCCCCAAATATCATCCAGAAATGGAAAAATAAAGGTATAATGCACTATTTTATCTCATAGAGATTAATGTTTGTGGTAGCATTCATGAGGATCTCTCACAAGATATCCTTTTGTGGAAAGCATTAATCCAATACACTCTAATGTCATCAAAAGCAATGCAGAAGTCTAGCACCACATTTTATCATGAGGAAAGAGGTGACAGAACACAAATATTACAATCATCTTTCTTTTTATTTCCTTTAGTGTAGAAAGAAAAAGATGGAAAAGAAAATGTTAGTCCTCTGCTGCACAATGTATTCAATGTGTCACTAGCTATTCCATGTACTTCACATCGAAGTTTTAGGGAAAGCAATAATTCATATAAGCTAATTGGATATGCCAATTCTAATTAGTCCAGAAAGGCTAGGTAAGTATCCTTAGGAGACCACAGGGTATCTAGACACTGCTGCAGACAAATCAAGTATCCAAATCTTGGCTAGTCTGTGGCTTGGGACACAAGACACCTTACACAGAGCAATTCAGAACATTGGAGCAAGGCAGCAGCGGAATGAGGTTAAAAAGAAGCTGCCTCTCCTGCTGTCTGGTTTTGGCAGACTTGAATACTGTGCAATAAAGGATGCCTTCTGAAATGCAAAGAAATCAAAGCAATAAGCTACAGACATTAACTTAACACTGTAGCACACAATGTTCAACATAAACAACCATGAAGTGAAACACAGTGTTACTATATAGCTTTTTCTATTATCGCTATGCAGGGAAAATATCCATTTCTGTATCCCTACCAGTAACTGTGATCACCACCATCAGCCTTGAAGAAAGTGAATATCCAGAAGAGCTGAAATTACCAAAAAAACCCAAACAAAACCTTGTTGGCTTCCAGATCTAAACCTCAAAAGAAGTCTCTGATGTCAGAAATAAACGTACAATCAGGGGCAGAAGATTGCACACAAATTACCATGTATACCAATGCTATTTGGATTGCATTTCAGCCAGTACTTTCCCTCCTGCCCTGGTCAACAGCATTGGACATGTGGTTTTCCAGCACCATATAATTAGCCTACCTAATCATTTACATAAATTTCTGCTACTGCATTGGCCTCATAAGTAGCCACACAATTTAATTGTACATATGGTGTGCTGTTCTCCATCAGTGAGCGACAGTAACTCATAACATGAAAAGGAATAAAACATTCATTGACAGAATACCACTGAGTTTACCCAGACACATAACGAGAGATAAAATACAGTAATGGATTATAATAAATGGATTCTTTTACAAATTTATAAATGGAAATAAGTACATTTATTTTTCAGAAGCATGCAGTAGGTTTCTGTAGTAGCCTATTACCAGCCTAGCCCGCAATGCATTAGGATCCTCATTCTCACTGGTACTTAAACAGACACATTTTCAGAAGAAAAGTACAAGCTTTGGAGCAGATTTAACAGTTTGAATAGAACCTGTTTCTCATTTTGTGAAAAAAAGAATTGTCATGCAACAAGAGGAAATCTTTCAACAGTGGCAAAAGACAGGAAAAAACAAGCCTGTTTTCTCTTAACATTGCCTTGTTCTACAGGCAGCTGATATTCACAAATTCAAGGTATAAAAATAGGAGTCAGTACAGCAAATTTCTATTTTTTCCTGAACTTTTTAAAAAATAATCCCAGGCTTAAGTAGGAAGAATACAGAAATACTTACAGCCTGAAGTAATTTATCTGATGTTTGATAGCCTAATACCATTAAAACTGGATGCAGTACTTGTGGAAAAGAATTAGATGTGGTCTACTGGAATCCACCTGCCTTGCAGCCCACTTGCTGCTGCTCTCTTCCCCTTTCAAACTGTACGCAGGTAGCTGAAATTTGAGTAAAATGCAACTAACCTCCGTTCTCTATTTCTGTTATATACACCTCACATTCTGACAACAGATCACATACACAATGGAATACCTGAACAGGACCATTTCCACTCTGTGTTTGGCTCCACAATATGCAGATGTCACATAACCAGAGGGTTCTGTGCCTTCATCAGAGGTTATGTGCTCTCGTCTGCTCAGGCATTGTTGGTGTACATGAATGACAAATTCATACGGGACAAAGTTTTCAAAAGAGCCCAAGCTTGTTTCTAGTGCAACCTAACACTCAAAACACCAATTCATAAGTCACTTAGCTTCTAAATTCCCTTTAAAACAATCCTGTGCTTGGGTACCTCTGAAAATTTTACTTACTCAACATCTTTATACTACTTTTGGTGGTACTGCTGCAGTATTGCAAAACATTCTTACTGTGCAAACAATAGCTTTCAAAACCACGTTACTATGGAACAAGTGGTGTAGAGGTAGCAGTCCTTGGAGAGAAAACTGACATGACATCAAGAAAAATCACCCTCTACTTTCTTCTCTATTTATGTCAGCTCACGTAGCTGCTGTTACATCTGGTAAGGGAACAGTGAATGATTTCACAGTGAAAGATTTTCATTTCTGCAAGGTAGTCTACACAAATAATTAATAATTACATTCAAGGTTCTCCTTTTCCAGCACACCAGCTTAGCAAGACCCTGAGTTTCTTACTTCTTGCCAGTAAGACAAAACTATTACACACACACACACGTATAAAATACCTGTGAACAAAAGTCCTTTAGGCTACTGCAAAATGTTTGTGCAAACTTAATAATCTTCCTTCAACACCCTGATCCTTAAAGATTTTTGAAAATGCGAGAATTGGCAACAGACTTTAAAATGAGGAAAAAAAACCCAACTGACAATCCTTAAAATAATTTATTTTTCCAAATTGCATGATTTGAAAAGCTAAGTAAGAATGAAGCAGCTAATTAGACTAAGCAAAAGATGATACATCCTTTCTAATATGTGAAATAATTAACTAACTCATTCAATAGTATTAATTCAATGGTTTGGCACAGCATAATAAATAGCAATGGACTGCCAGAAGTTGAACTTCTTTTCCAGTTGAGATTAATAAAGCTCTCTGGATGTATATATGTTTGTATAGACAAAAATAATGTGTGTGCCAGGTTCCTCATTATACCGAGGAGATGGAGTATCAGTTCATCTCTCACTAAGAGAGATGACATTCCATTTCAAAAAAAGATTTATTTCTGTCTATTTAAGCATCAATATATTTATATAATGAAGATTTTAGACTAGGTAATTACCTTTGAATAACCTCTGAAATATGGGGCGAAAATAAGTATCTGACATATCAAATGACGTGTTAAAAATGAAACTTGATTATATATCAGATATATCAGGTGAAGTAAAAAAAACCAACAAACCATACTTCCCAGTTTGCTCATAGTATTGACAATCCAAAAAGTGTATCAGCAGAACAAAAGATTAAAAAGAACTCAAGAGAGATCATTGTAGGTATGGCCATTAAGAATTAGGATCAATTTAAGCAAAACTCAAATAATTTTAATTCAGAAGAAACAATATTATCAACAGATATAGTCACAGCTAAGAAAGACTGGCTGCTTCATCTTCAGCATGGCATACTTCAAAATAAATTATTGCAAATGGCTTCCCATCTGACCAACAAAATAATATTACTGTCGTAATTTTGTAAAAGGGAGGCCTAAAAAAGAAATACATTAGAAAAAAATTTGGAAAAAAAAAGCATGTTTGTTTAGTGTCCTGAACATTGCTTAAAAAAAGTAGTAAATATGCAAGCAAATTAAATTCATGCCAGTAACAAACACGTTGATCCACAGGTGACTTCATTTCGCCTTCCAGCAGAAAAAACCATCATGCTTGGATTGCTAGCTTTTGCAGAAACTGTGCAGAGAAATTTTCTAATCTTTATTTCTTCTTGAATGCTATCACAGCACAGTGCGTAATTTCACTAGCTGAAAGCCTATGAATTAACAGTACTTTTAATTAGTTTTAATTTTAATTTTAATTCAGATACAATCTATATTTGAGCATACTTTTCATTTTACGTTCATTTTTCTTCCATTCATTTTCAAAGTCTTTCTT
>JAVJGJ010000034.1:21531719-21568117 GCA_035590215.1 Microhierax caerulescens
TGCAGAGAAATTTTCTAATCTTTATTTCTTCTTGAATGCTATCACAGCACAGTGCGTAATTTCACTAGCTGAAAGCCAATGAATTAACAGTACTTTTAATTACTTCAGATACAATCTATATTTGAGCATACTTTTCATTTTACGTTCATTTTTCTTCCATTCATTTTCAAAGTCTTTCTTCCTACTAGACTGTTTATATTTTAATTTGTGTAGGCTTTAACAATATACTAACTCCAGTACTGTCCTAATTAAATTAAATTTACTTGCATAGATTTGAACAGCAACCCATGCTGACCTCAGAAGTACTCTTTCTTTCTTCTTTCCAATGTATTTTACTGTCTATCAAAGAATTATTTTCCCCAGGCCCTACTACTACTTCAGAGTCAGCCTTTGTGCAACTAGTCCTCCAATACGTATCCAGATTAGTATTTCAGCTTTAATAAAATTACAGTCCAAATCCTAAATGCCCTGCACTTTTTAGTCCACAGATGTTATTTAGGTCACTTCAAATAAATAATCGCAGGAAGTTTCTGACCACATGAGTAAGAAAGGTCTTCGATGTTTAAGATGGGATTTTTTTCCCACAGCCATCATTCCACATTTTCTTCATAATTAAAACACTGCTCAATAAGGTCTTTCTAGAATGGTCAAAGAATCAAAGCTGGAAAAATAGCCAATCTATGACTGTTCCTTTCACAGCACATAAATTTAGACTTGAGCAAACCCAAGAAAGTGCCAGAGCTTCCTCTCCTACACTGAGAGATACTGTCACCTTTTACACTTCAATTTTACCCTTTCAAAAACCAGATTATTCTAGCATTTTATATTATTTAATTTTTAAGGCAAACCATATATGCTTCTATGTCACTGTATTGCCATTTCCTTTATGTGCAGCTGTATTAAATACTTTTATTTTTCCCTGTTCAAATTTCTTAGGTTTCCTTCTTTCCTACTGCAGGTCACCTTCTTCCTGTGTAGAGTCTTTTCTAGATAGGATTCTCATACGTCATGCCTTGTTTGAAGAAAGCTCTGAATTCAACTTTCTTTCAGAAGAAAAATTATGATCTGTGATTAGTAATAGCTTTTCCAAATTTATTTGGAAATAATATGATGGTTTGAATGAATTAACCAAGAGATAATAATAGTTTGAGATGGGTTTTTTTCATATTTATTTGTGACAAGTGGATACAAAACCATATTGAGGGCAAACATGTAATAGTAAGCCTTCCCTGCCTTTATTAATTTGCATTTGAGAGTCTAGCTAATAGGTGGTTTAGACAGGGAAGAAGAAACACAGCAGGTGGCTGCTTTATTTTTTGTTTTCTCTTGCACTTAGAAACCCTCATTATGGGCCAGCACTTAGTTAAGTATATGCTGTGTAGTGGTTTGCACCGCTATGATAGAAGCAGAGGCGTTGCTTTTTGACATGTAATCCCAAACAACTACTCCTCCCCCCACCCCCAAAAGCCAGTGGGCTATGGCCAGGCCCTTGGGGAGCACATATGGAAAATATGGCATTGCAACATGCCCTTTGAGTGTGTTCCAAGAGCTTGAGTGAAGGCAGTTTCTCTTGGTTTCCTGAAGCAACATAGCTGTTCTGCAGCTAAACTCATGACCAATATGCAGCTGAATTCCTGATGCATCACTGAGCCTAAGCTTACCTGAGAGATTTCTACAGTACATTAGAGATGCTTCTGTTTAAAGCGTTGCACAACCTGTGTAGCTAAGATGGAGTGGAACATCCTGCTAATACTGCCTGAAAGAAATAGGTCATGTAACTTGGACACTGCCAATTGCCAAACAGAAATCAATTAAGAAAACCATGTAAGGAAAAAAAAATAAAATCGATGCTCATTGACATGGCCCAGCGAGTGGGTGACATGCAGAGTGCAAAGTGGCACTGACACATATTGATATAAACAGGAGGGCAGCTTTCTGTGATCCAGATAGGAAGAAAACGCAGCGTACATAGCGTTGTGGATGCTCTGCCAGCACGGGATGGGGTACCAAGCCATGCTGAATGGGGCAAACGGAGGGACAGAGGGAGGGAAACTATTGCTCCTGCTGTTACCACCCCTCCACATGTGGAATTTTAGAACAGATTGTTTGAATTGATATTTCCTCTCATTTTTTCTCATAACAAGCATAGAAATTTTTTTACAAAGTTTATGTATAAATGAATCTACAAACACTTACTTTGTACTCTATACACCCTGTCCATATATACAAATGCACACAAAATGCATTAATGTATTGACATCTTACTGACTGGGGCTTTATTCCAGCTGCCCATAACCTGTATTACGTTTGCTTGTAATGTAACTTAGGATAAAATAATGTAACTCAGGTTAAAATGACATGCTCCTTATGACATTCTGATTAAAACAATTTTATGTGGTAGTTTCTATTTAGTGGCATAAAGAAAACACAGATAACCCTATAGGCCACCTGTCTTTTTTTATTTTTTTTAGTTAGTTAATTTTGAAATGTCTTTCTTTTGGTTTTTTTTAGATCACTAGCCTAAAAATCCATTACATGATGAACTCCAATTCACAATTTTCACCAATCACTTAACCAGTCATCAGATTTTAGTGCAATAATCCATAAATGTTTCAAGATTCAGCACAGAATAAGAATACAATTGTAGTATTTCAGAAGTGTATTCCGGTTGTTAATAAAGGCAGCATCAGATCTCCTACCATTCAGTTACTGTCATTACTTTAAAATATTAAAGAGAAATTCTTAATGATGTTTTTTGGTTACATATTTCAAAATTCCTATAAATTACTACAGATTACAATTTTACTTAGTCTTGTAAAAGTTTTAGTTGTGATCCTGTCTCATTAAGAAGCTGCAAGAATTGAAGAACGTGATGTGCATAGAAGCAAGGCAGAAATGTCAGAAGCAAGAGAATATCCCCAAGAGCAGAGCCGCAGGCAGCAGACTCACTCAGCAGAAAGTACATGGAATGAGCAGGGAGATAAAAATTTGGGGGGGATGGGGGGGGTCAGCAGGCATTTTAGAGACAAAGTGAAAAAGGGAAGGGTAAGGGTTTACAGGCAGGAGGCTAAATGAATGATACCAGGAGGAAAATCCCCATCATACTTTAAAAGAAAAAATAGTCATGAGACAGCACAGTAAGAGATGAGCTGCACTATTGACCAGCAGCAGGGCCAGCATTTAGGAGGTACAGTTGCTTTGTTTAAGAAAATAAAAATAATAATAATAAAGTCAGCAAGGGTCCTCTTGATGGGCACACTTGACTGAAAGGCATTCAGCTCTCAGAGGGAACTTCTTGGGTCTACTGTTTCTGACCGGTGTCAGGGCACAGCACGGCATTGTTCTTTAGGTAACATAAAAGTAATGCTGTAGGGTAGTTTGGTGCCTTTCATGCAGAAAACAACCTTTCAGAGGAAAACCATTTGAGTTCTATGTTAAAAGTTTCCAAAACACGACAGTCTGTTGGGGTATGCAGTATGTACCTGTTTACAGGTATGGATGCATCAAGGCAAAAAGCATTTGTCTAATTTGACACACATGTTATTCAGTCTGTAAGAGTAGAACTCAAGCTACATTAGGTATATTTTGTAATTAGAGGTACTTGCAAGAAATATATGCATAATAAGAGGCACTTTGTACTCCTTTTTTTCTTAGATCAAGTGCATCTTCCCCCACTTTTTTCTTTTTTACTGCTAAGTGCCAGTTTCCCAATTGGAAAGACTTTACCTTACCAAAATTCCACAGGATAACATAGGTTATGCAAAACCAGAACTCCTGATAAAGTAGTAAAATAGTGGGACTGTCATATGTAATTTTACTTTTTTTTTTTAATTATTATTTTCAATATCCTTTCACCTGTTCACTTACGCAAGTTATTTTTTCTTTAAAATTAAGCTAATACATTGCATTTGATTAGCTGGCAGAAATTAAGCAACAGAGGAAAAAAGAGTTTTCTGATATCCAATACTTAAGATGCTAACTGAATTAACCTGTTACATGAAAAAGGCATCTTTCCAAATTCTTTCAGGTTGCTAAAAACATGAAACTTTAAATTGACACACATTTGTACTCTAATTAAAGTTATTTTTATCATTCTAGTCTTGTCTTAAAGCTCATTTTAAACAATCTTCTAGTCTAATTAGCATTACTTTCTGGCTCCTTAGTACCATCCTTTTGAATGTTGGCATGGTTAGACCACTCAGGTCTACTTAGTTTAGTATAGTGTGGCAAATGTCAGTGAAATAGGAGAGCATATGGCATATAATTAAAGAACCATATGGATGCCAGTAGTGATAGTCAACAGTATTTGAATGCAAGACCAAGAAAGTTAGAGGAAGAGTGATAAAAGATCCTAATACATAATCATAAACTAGATATATATAGTTTCTTTACAGTGGAAAGAAGCTGCCACATCTGTCCTTCAATGAAACAAAGCCACTATGTCTGTACCAGCATATGGCTGTACGGTGCAGTCTAAATTATTTTAATTTTGTTTGGAAATTCATAAGCCTAGATTACAATGAGTGATGCAAGAAATCACTTACCAATGCACACAGCAGATCAACCGCTTCCAGTATCAATTCTTGGTGGCCAATGCGAGTGACTCCCAGTTCCTCAAGCTCTTGATGAGTGATGTGTAGCAGCTGCTCACCATTGATCTTTTCTCTTTCAAAATTTTTTATGTATTGTTGGAGGCAATCATCGAGGCCTATTTAAAAAAAGCCAACAACACATATTCAGAGAATGGAGACAAACGATAATAATTCTGTAATTCACAAATACAGAAATTTCTTGGAAGTCCAAGCATAATACCTTGTCTGGATCTAGTATGGAAAATGTGCAAACAAATGATAATTTGCCTTACATAGTATAGTGCATACTAATAAAAGAGAAAAGGTTATATTACTGACATTATTTTCAACATTTTAAAATATTTTAATACTAATTTTAAACCTTCATGGTACTTAATAGGGAGATGGGGGAAGTACAAAGAAGCACAGAGAATAACATTATAGGAAACTTTTTTCTTACGACGTCATGAAGACTTGAATATGCTTAGCTTATGATAAGGAGTATATTCTTCCTGGCATTGGATTCCAAAGTCACACAGTGGCTATTACTGATGAGGAAGAGTGGTTTTCGGGCTCAGTGACCACCCACACTATCTCTGCTATGTCCAGTGCCATTTTTTTTTTTTGAATGTCAAACTATCCAACTTTCTGAGTTTTGTTATAAAACCTTCAATTAATAATACAATTTTGCTCACGTACAAAGAATTATTCCATTTCACCCTGAGACTTGGTAAGGTAAGAACGACAGATTTGGTAGCTGCCACATTGTTTTTCAGGCCAGAGAAGGGACTGATTAGCAACCTAAGTTGAAATAATTTTCATTCCTGCAAATCTGTTTCAGAACCACACATGCTTGAAGTTTCCAGCTAGAACAATTAGCTGAACACAAAAGTATTGAAAGCAAAGTTAGGCAGAGTTCCCTGAAGGAAATCTGTCTAGAATTGTACAACATTCAATGTAAACCCGATATGCATATAATTTTCTGGAGACCTAAAAAAAAATATTTCAATACTACCATCTACTAAGTAGAGAAAGTAGAACACTTTGATTCTCAACTGTTTGTCCTCCAATGAAGCAAGTAAATCCAAGATCCATAAAAAGTACAGATATCCAGAAACCACAGAAACAACCAACTTGAGAAGTGAAGGAAGACAGCTTTGATATAGCATAATTTCTGCATGTGGCCATCTATTAAATACGTATGGTTAAATTAAGGAGAAAACATGTATGCAAGCACAAAAACATGCTTATAAAGACAAGGAAAGCAGTAGGCATATGAACAACATTGTTCTCATTTGTCTGTTTAAAAGTTCTCACATATGCAATATAAACAGAAATAAAACTAAAATGTTGTCTTCATTTGCTGGATTACTCATGTAAAGAATCATAATTCTATCATGTACATTAGTATTATTTTTTTCCTTGAAAGAGAATTTTATAGTTATTTTAACAGGTTTTGAACCACGAAGGTCCTTCTAAACACCAGGTGATACAATTTGGCAGTGAAGAACAAAACTATATTCCTCTCAGTCAGTACATGAACCCTAAATAAATCAAACAAGAGCATGAAGGAAGTTCACCAAGAAGATGCTACAAAACTACATTGCTGTCTATTATTTCTTTTACAAGCATACCTTCCTATATTAAATTATGTAATTCAATCTAATAAAACTGGTCTATTTCATTGTAATAGAAAATATTACCTAAACGCATTACTAACATGCAATATCCCAGCCTGACCCCAGTTAGTGTCCAGAGATGTTTTTCTAAAAGTTATATGAGGACCTCGTCAGAATAACCAAACCAGCGGCTGGGAAAGTGAAAGCTTGTGGAAACCAAAGTCAGAAAATGTGAAATTTAAAACTATCCTGTGGACAAAAATAGCTCTTATTGTCCATGTTTTTCTATTCCCAGGGGTTTTAACAAAGTATCTGACAGAGATCTGACACCTTATATTTGGCATGCTGTATATTACCACATTAAATCTCAATTAATCCAACATAACTCAGTTGAGACACAAGGACTGTGACAACACAAGAATTGAATAAATCAAAACAATGTATTTGCCTTCTGTTCCACAAATACAAGGGGATATATTGGATTTCCTTCAATTAACCTCTTCCAAAGTTATTCAATTATATACTCCGTATACTGATAGTCCTAAATTATGTTATAGTGCTTATTTATCATTGACCAAGTGACATGCACAGCATTATAATCACTTATACATGTATCCCATATATACATTGTATCCCATACAAAACATTGTATTTCATGTTGTTATTCATAAGTATGAGGTGGTTTAGGTTTTGGGTTGTTTTCATGGGGTTTTTTAAAGCTCAAACCAGCATTCTGTAACTAATACCTAAGCCTTTCCTCTGTTCTGTGATGGTCTGCAAACAGGAGACTATTTCTCTGTGCCTGTTCATGCTTTTAAATGATTTAATGAATGGCTTTATGTAAGTATATTTCAGTCTGGACTGGTTGAAAACTGGTCACTGCAAGTTCTGCATCCATTATTTAACATCTTAAATTCAGAGCCACTACACATTTCTGTTCCACGCTTGCTCAAAAACAATTATTAGAAACAATTTCAGAACAAATTCCAAAACCCATGTGTTCCAGATTTGCTTTTTTGCCTAAAACTCATCAGAAGAAGTCACTGAAACTGATAACAGAAATGAAATTATTTTGAACAAAATTGAAGCAATTTAACTTAAAAATTGAGTATCAGTGGCCACAAATAAGCATTTGTAGTATTCAAAAAGACTTAGAAAATGCCAAATGAACATGACAACCTATGAAAACAGTGCAGCCAGATGTATTAAATGTGCCTTTGTGCCAGAAAGAATGTATGACAGAAGAGAAAAATATGAAATTTGTATTATTCATACTGCTCTATAATAGCTCCCCAGGGCATCTTTAGAAGGCATTTACTTAATGGTGCAAACAGTATGGCAGTTGACAACAGAATACAGAAATATATCATTAGAGGACCAGGCTGTCTCATAGCATGACACCACCTAATAAATAAACAGACAAAAAAAGAAGCATTTGTCCGTTGCTTTCTGCTTGTTTGTCTATCTCAGAGCTAGGTATTGGACTCCATTGTTCCTTTCTCGTGATACACAATTTTGTGTTTGATAAGTGTGAGCTGCTACAGAGCAAGAATTTAGCTATCAGTAGTTTCATGCTTTATCATCATGGCTATAATTGGTTTTAGCATGAAAATATCAAAGATGCAATTAGAAAGAGTACAGAATGAGATCATTTTGACTCACCACAAGCCAAATGGAGTATTTATTTCCTCAAGCCACTTAGGCATCATTACTGCAATCTTTATGCAATTTTCTCAATGTGATTTCTGTTTACAGATAAGACAAACTAGTTAAGATTCATAACTGCAAAGAAGTAGTGGGCATTAGCTCTGTTTTATATGTAGGTAAATAAAATTAAACCACTATTCCCTAGTTACACAGGATCAGTGTCAGGCAAGAAACAGGCTTGCAGTTCTATTTCTGCACAATCTTACTTTTTTGGGGTACAGTTTGTAACTAACTAATATATCCTTCATAGTGCAACAAATTAATTCAAGGAATAGGGTTTCAACATCTATGCTTTCTTTTAAAGCTGAGACTTAACATCCATGATGAAAAACCCACTATATTTATTTTTTTATTCTGAAGTAAAACAAAGCTTATTCCATCCACATGGACTAGGAAGACTTTACCTCTGCATTCAAAGAGCAGAGGAAACCCAAGCATCTCCAATCTGTTGACTGCAAGCTATGCTTGTGTAAATAAGGCATGTAGTAAATTGCCTAAATCAAGGAAACATGAAAAAGAAAGGAGGCAGAAAAAAGGTGGGGAGAAAGGGCAGGAAAAGAAAAGCGAGTTAGCTTTAAAAAGCTTATTTTCAGAACTGCATAATTAAGAAAAAAGAATCTTTGAAACAACAAAGCAAACCAACAAGTTCTAAAAAAAAATCTCTGTAGAGCTAGCTAAAATAAGGTTTAAGGATTGACTCGGAGCCAACATTATAAAAGAGATGCTACATATTGTGGGCAATAAGGCTCAGGAGATTAAAATGAATCTTTCCACTGATGTCAACAAACGTCAGGTTTGTCTCACATTAATAGCACAGACATAGCTGCCGTATTATGTAAAGATCTGTCCCTTCCTCTCTCACATTAGACAGATATCGAAAGGAAATTACTATAAAAATAAATGAAGGAAAAGCACAATTTATTGCCTTCTATGTAGGAAGTCAAATTATGCAGACAGGGCAGCTCTCACAGGGGAGAAATGTGGTGACAATAACTTTGTCAAGTGTGATCCATTTACAAAAGAAGAGTAATTTCTAAGTTAAAAAGTCTGTAATTTCCAGTTCTTCATAAATGTCTCCATAAATCATATTTGTTCACTTCTCCTTTTTCATATATTGTAATGGATTTTTGTTACTTATTGTAAATTATGCTTGCTTCGTAATCTATCCTAAAAATTCCTGACCAAATGATGGTTTTGTTCACACTACATCATTATTCTCAGAGGAAAGCATACAGCAGCCAGCTGGAACAACAGAACACTGGCTGTGAAATGGAGGGGTGATGGGGAGGGTAGCAGGAAAGGTCCTTGCCAGTTCAGCTTGTCACAAACATGACTGTTCTCTCAAGGCAATTCTTCGGACAGAAGAGGGTATGCCAAACTATATGCTCTGTTGCAAAAACACAACAATGCTCATTCTGCTTTTAGGGTCTAGGATGAAAGAGAAGGAAACCAGCTCAGTGGAAATGCATTTACCACTCCTGCCTTCTTCAGTTTAGCACTGATGCAAGTGTTGTGGTCCAGTTATAGCCAGTTTGGCAAAGAAGCCAAAACTAGTTTGATTAAGGGTCTGAGAAAGTATTTATTGTTTTTCATAATTAAAATAATTTTGGAAAGGAAAAGCACATAGTAGAATACTAAAATCGCTATTGCACAAAGGGTTATACAAACCACAAATCTGAAGAATAGATACAAGTGTCTGTGGAATTTGGGTCTAAAGGATAAAACCTGAAAGTCAACGGAATGATCTCAGTTTGTTCAGAAGGATTACACTTTGGTCTGCCAAGAGCAAGTTAATGTTCCTATTAACGTATCTCATTTGACTAGTAAAAGCTATACAACAATCACATCTCTGTTGCTGCAGAATAGTGACTTGTGAAAAATCAATAAATCGAAGTGAAATGGGACAAAAACAATTTTCAGATGTTGTTGTGCTAGATGTCAGAGGAAATCCACTAACACCGCAGTGTCCTTCGGTGAAGCTAAATGCCAAAGCTGACTGCGTTTGTGTGTGAGGGCAGGTACCTTGTAGAATACGACCACAGCACACAACAGGAGCATGCCTGCACCAGGAGTGTGAGCAGAATTGTAATCATCTAATAATTCAAAAGAAAACTGACTTTACTGAAACTACTGGGTGACAAGGATAAAAAAAAAAAATAAAACCAAAAAACAAAACCAAAAAAAAACCCCAAAACCCAAAACAAACAACAAGCCAGAACACTGCAAAGAAGGGAACAGAAAAAGTAAAAGACAACCAGAAACCGTGCATGCTTTGAGAAAAGGCATAAGAGGAAGACTGCTGAAGTAGATTTGGAACTTTAAGAAAAAGAAACATATTGTTAGATTCCTGCTGGTTTTTGCAAGTGACCTTGTACAATGACCTCCAGATAAACAGGACTGCACCTGAGACACCTCGTCTGATTCCCCCAATGGCTTCTCTTCCTAGGCAAAGCAACCCAAAAGTCCTGAGAATTAGCTATTAATTATTAGAAAACACCTGAAGGAGACTAATTTCTGTGCTTGAAATTATCTGAGTAACTCAGGAAGGCAGCATAAACTTCTGCGCTGTCACAACCTTCAGCTTACATATGCAGATCTGCTTAAATATATCCAGTTTAACAGCATCTACAGGCTTAGTCCAAGTAGTTGTTACAGTAAGTGAAAAAGTTTGTTTTGTTTTGTTGTTTGTTTTGGTGGGGATTATTTGGTTGTGGTGTTTTTGTTTGGGTTTTTTTTAGAAGTGGTATTTTCTATATAAGGCAATATTTACCAGCTAGCTAGAAAGATCTGGAGGAAATTGACTGGTTGGCTGACATAGTTGGAAAATGCATGTCTTCTCCCAAGTGTAATTTTATTGAATACACACATTAATTCATGGGTGCTCTTGATCACAAACCCCTTTGATTTATGGTTTATGTGCTTAAGCACAGTGGATCTTCTCCAATTCTTGCATAACTTCTAATAGTAAAATCATCAGGTGGATATTTTTTGTCAATGGTGTTAAAATCTTTTTAAGAATTATTCAGTCCAAATAAAGAAAAGGCATAACCCTCAGGACCATGTTCACAGCAAGCTGACTTTCAAATACCAGCTATTTGTTCTTAAGCCCTTTCAGGAGGAAAAAACCTATTAGAGTGCCTGGAGAAAAGCACATACCCCCACAATTCAGAAAGAGAAAAAGGGAATGTGCTTGAAGAGTCTAACACACAAGCTTGGATCATTTCATACCTAAACTTTCCTGAAGTTTAGAGTCTAACTAAAAAATATCATGCAGCATTTTGCATCTTTAAGCCTACTTGCTACAAACCTGATCCGCAGCAATATAGTACCTAGATTATGACATTTCATACAAAAACTACATTAAAAATCACAAGTCATGGCAGGAACACACAAGCAAGGAAAAGGGGAAGAATTAAGATTATTCTGAAAAATATAATCCCTTGATTCTGGCATTATCTGACCTTTAAACGCTTGACTGTGCAAGTATAATGTGTTTAAATGTTGCTTCCCGGATGAGTTTCCTCTTTGTCAGTATCATATTCACAGAGATACAGATGGATGTTTTACATGCAAATACAGGCAGACTTCTGCTGCTTGAATTTACAGATCCATCATCTGCATGAACAGGAACTAGAGCGGGATGAGCGCTTTGAATGACTGTTTCCCAGACACCCACAGACCCAGGCTTAAAAACAGATTGGGCTTTATTGGACATAAACTCTTCCACTTGTCTCACACCACTGGCTAAGACTGTGCAGGTCCACAAGCTACTTGTCTTGCTCCTGTTCTCCTCTCCTGAGGGCCAGGCTCCACATCTCCCTCATCAGAACCCCTGCAGACATGCTCAAGCACCAGAACGCAGCCAACGCTGCTGGGCTCTTGTCCAGCCAGACGAGTTCTCTGACCTTCATCCTTCCATTCAGAGGGCTTCCATCTCCTCAGCCTATTTGGTCCTCATCCTGCAGCTCCATCCCACATGCCAGCCAAGGTCTCAATACCCCCAGTTACAAGCATCCTCACCCTCCTTATTCTCAATCACAAAATTCTCAGATTTTCCCCTAGCAAAATCCTGTCTATCTTCAACTCCCTTCATCTACTGCTGGCTTCCATTTCCAGATGTCACATTTTCTCTCCTTCCACACTGTCCCTATTCTTGTATTTTCTTAGGCAGCTTCATCTTCTCTGCACCAGCAGGGAAGCAGTTTTGTAAGAATACAAGCTGAAGGGAGATGGAAACTTCCAGTCTCGGTTCCTCTTCTCTCCCCAGAACAGGTCAGAGCTTTACCTGCAATGACAGATCTCCTCAGACACTCAGACCTTTTACAAAAGGGACATGATCCTCAAGAAACGTACAAAATCCATAGCAAGTTCCTAAGTATATGAATACCTTTTTTATTTCCCCTCCAAAGTGTCCTCTGAATAAGGGCAAACATCACAGCCAGTTCACCAAGAGTGCATGTCTGCAACACAAACCAGACTCCCAAATTCTAACTCATGTGCAAAAAGAATGGGAATACTACTGTAGCTGTAATGGGAATCATCGCTGTAACTTATTATTATTATCTATTTTCTATCATATTTATATTTCATACCCAAAGTATATTATATTTATATATTATTTTTCTTATTTTTAGCATGCCAAAGCAACAGGCTTTCCTATAATCTCAGTGTCTATAATCACAATCTCTTTTGGGCAGCAGTTTTCCAAGGTAAGTATATTATCAAGAAAAAAAGCTGTGCTTATATTACCAATATTTTAAGAGTTCAGAGCATCTGAGAGGTTTTGTAGGAGGATGTGTCAAACAATATTAATAACAAATGAACAAACTGCTGCACTTATAAAATTTGATTTAATGATATACCATCACCCTTAAACTGACATTCTTATATATGAAGTAAATGACTTAATATAATTCTGCCTTCATTACCTATGAATGAATAATAGGAAGTGAAGATATTCTAACTTTTTCCTCAGAAACTGACAGATGGTGTTGAGCTGTGGTATACACCCAGAAGCAATAAAAAACATTTTCAAGAAGCTTGCTGGAGCTAGACCCAACCTCGAAGATGTTTCTGGAAGCAAAGTGTTCACCCAGAAAACGTATCACATTTTCAGACACAAGTGCAGTCTCCTTGCTGTCACATTTCGCAACAATCTTAACCTCAAGATATGTCACTGATGTTAATACTCATGAGTTTCCTATAAAAGTGATAACAAAACAGAAGCATCTTTATTATCTCTCTGAGCTAATGAAAATTTAAGTCTTTCCTTAGCCTCATTAGTTTTCTCCTTGATAAAGATATAACAGCCTCCAGCCATTTTTGAAGCAGCATGGCTGAAGGATGACCTGGAAGTGCTAGCAAGTCTCTAAAAGCCAGCACATTCATATTTCTCATTGATTTGATTGGATGCTTCCCCATTCCAGTGTGACTAAGCCATGAATACTTGGACAGTGAATCTGCCTTGTTACATTTATTTTAAGAGAACTGCTTTGGCCAAATGCAAGGCAAGTGCTTCTATCTATCTCCTGCACTGGACTTGTGTAACACGTTGCTTTACTTTTGCAAGGCAGAGTTTGATGAGAATCTCTTCTGGCAGAAGTGCTGGTTCCAACTTGGAGCGGTACCCTTGTACATCCTGCTCCCTGTGCTTCGTACAACTCCGCGTGCCGCTGTGAAGTGAACTGGGTCAGAAAGTGCTCTCTGGTAACTGCACTCCTTTTTGTTACCAGCTATTTTTAACTGGCACAAATGAGGTGGAATACACCAGTGGATGAACGAGCAGATGCTTAAGCTGGCACAACTGCCAACATACATGCTTTTCAAGCTACACCATAAGAAAGCCAGATTTGATAGATCTTAGTTTTCTCTGTCACTTGCTGAGATGGCAAACTTACAATCACCATCGCAGGCATTGCTCCAGACATCCTGAAACGCACATCAAAATTTAAAAAAAAAACTTTTAGGATTAGCTAAAAAGACAATATAAAATAAATTCACAAGGTCAAAAATAGATTCATATTTAGGAGAATCTTCTTGATTTATACTCAAGCCAAAATGCAGAACCAGTACAATTACATTCTCAAATCTCTTTACCCAGTCACGAAAGAGCAAAGATCTCTGTGTCAGAACAGTTCTGGTGATGACTGAACATCTCTAGGATCAGTAATAACAGTGAGAAGAAATATCTACCCCGCATACATGAGGAGTAGTGATGTTTAGAAGCTGAGAATTGATGCCATGAGGTCTCATATTCCTCCTTTTTGCAGTAAGTGCCAAAGGTTGTCTTATATCCCTGGGTTGGAGGGCAGTGGTGGCGGTGATTCAGGGAGCCTGTTCCAGTTCTGTGTCCGAGATGGTGTTTGCAGTAACCACTAACCTGCTGCCAAAGATGACAGGGGCAGGGGGAACCCACAGCGTAACAAAAACAAAACACCAAACCAAATGCCAGCAACATAAAGGAACCATTCTTAGGTGGAAAGGAAAACAAGTATCATTTCCTTCAGTAGAGCCTAAGCATGCAGAGATGAGTTTATTTCAGTCCCCTGTTGTCTCTGTTCTAGAAAGGCCAGTAACTAATGAGGAAGAAACTGCATTAAGCATGTGCTTATATACCAGGACTTATTTTAAAAGCAAAAGTATTAGAACAAATAAACAGAATTGAAAGATCCTTTCTCCAGCTTCTGAGGATTCATCCACATTGCACTCCCCACATGAGTCTTAACCACAGACAGACTCTCAAAACCCTAATTTGATATCACACAAAACCAATCAAAACTATCATGCCAAACAAGTTTTTTGCACAAGTAATACAGAGATATTTCCCATTTGTCTGTCATAAACATGAAGAAAACAAAAATGCTGAAGAGATAGGTAACAAGTCTGTCTGAGCTAATCAATAGAAAGAAAAAAGTACTTTGTCAGATAAAATTCATATAATCATAAGGCAGACATTTCAAGTTAGGTGAAATGAATCCTGCCTTAAAAGTATCTCTGATGAGCTTGCAGTAGGGCTCTATATTAAATTCAGTTCATAATCATATCAAAAACATCCAGGCATAGTGTCACAAATGCTTCAGAACACCAATTTCCCAGACAAAACATGTATAAACTGAAATTTTCTGAGGCATATGTATGGCTGCAAAATGTTATCAACAAAATAAACTTGTAACAGGATAGCCAGAAACCCCAGATCACGTTCTCTGTCAGCAAGCGCTAATACTTGCAAAGCTGAGAAGTGATAAAGAGCTGACATAGAATAACCAAACAAGAAGTGCTACAGACCTTTCAGTGCAAATATGTATTAATTATTGTTTTGACTTCACTGACATATTTTACTAAAAAACAGATACCAAAAGAACAGCCAGATCCAGTGTAAGCATTTATAGTGAAAAGCCCAAAACGTAAGATTTTTGCTCCATGCAATTTCTTCAGCCACAATGAGTCTGTGACCTAATTCACAAGTAATAGTTTAAACACCTGCAAGATATAAATTCTACAAGTAGAAGGTAGCCTTGGCAATTCCTGACACAGTTCTTCACATAGTTGCCAAAAATCACTGGGAAGCTGCTTTCAGATTGCTGTAAGAAATAAAGAGGCTAAGATTTAGGTTTTTTTCAGGGATATTCAGAAGCTTTGGTAATAGCATCTGTTAGTTAACAGCTTGGCAAAGTTCAGCCCCAGCTGATACAGGGTTTCACACACACTTCTCTCTCCTTTTTCTTTCAAGGAAACACTGAAGATGTCATGTGCTCTACAGCTCTTGTTTATAATGTCTTGGTGACTCTATAAATCTGGATGATCTTAAGTTAGGTTCTTTACTTAAGCAGTTTGGAGGAATTAGCTCTAGCAATTAGTGGTTAACTCATTTAAAAGTCAGGAAGCTGTCAGGAGTTGTTGATTAACTGTTAGCAAATTCCCAAAGTAGGAATTAAAATTTTCATTT
This sequence comes from Microhierax caerulescens, assembly GCA_035590215.1. NCBI lineage: Eukaryota > Metazoa > Chordata > Aves > Falconiformes > Falconidae > Microhierax > Microhierax caerulescens. Next base: position 21,547,562 of record JAVJGJ010000034.1, read on the forward strand.
ATACAAATTACGTGAAGCTAGCAAAAGCAGGCAAATGGGAAGAAATCACAGAAGAAAATCACGCTGTAAATCCTACTGAAGAAAGAAGCTTTTCTCTTTCCTTACATTTACCCATTTTTATTCTACATATTTATGTTACATATGATGCCAAATTTATTATGGTTGTTATTGAACAGAATAAGAGATAGAAATTTTTATTCACTACCACTTTTCATGCAGAATCAGATTAAGACAGATTAAGTCTCTGGCTACAACTCCATGATGAAAAATATTACTACATCTTAAATCATTATTGTCCTGTGCTTTAAGTCTGAATTCTAAACGTTTTGCTATTTGATCTAGCCGTAGCTCATCCAAGATTAAATACTTCTATGAAGTAACATGAAACAGGCAAGAATTTTATCATATCTAAAGAAATATATACCCAAAAGTCCATGAATAAAATATGACAGCTGAGTGTATAAGGAAGTTTTAATCCGCCCAGCAAAGCAAAGTTATTGGTAATTCTGTTTAAAAAAAAAGTAAAATCAAGTGGTTACGAAACATTTCAAAACCATAGGATATCACTTAACTCATATGCTTGGAATATTCCTTTTTAATATGCTTAAAATGATTAAATCTTTTGCATGGCAGCATGTACAAGAGGGACATAGGTCAGGACTAACACCCCAAAATTAAATCTGTTTGACAAGGAAGGATCAGACTGAAAGTATGACAGAGTTCCTCCCTAGACCAAAGCACTGTTGCAGCTATAGAGCCCACTTCTGCCAAAGGATAACATGGGAGAACTGAAACATAGTTCCTGGATCATTCCTGGTTATTTTTCTGTTCTTTATAAGTAAACAGTTTGAGCTTTTTTCTCAAGACATCAGCCAAGGAATAAGAGATACGTAGTAATAATATGCCAGTAACAAGAGCTGTCCATAAAACCTGTAAATAAAGCTGCTGGTGAAAAGGTAAATGTATTAACTCAGTAACAAGACAGACCCAACAACCCAGAGCAATGCAGTGTATTAACTGAGCAGGATAAATTAATTCTGTCAGCAAAAGTAGCATAATATAAAATAATTTCCAGGGACGTTCCTCACTGCTTCTCAGGGAGCAGGAGCTCAGTGCAGCAGCCTACTAGCTATTCCCATTCCAGCAGCCATTCCCAGTAAAGTCTCCAAAAAAAAGCCTCTTCTGGTTTACTCCATTTTATTTTTCATACATGCCAGAGAAATAAACATGGAGAGACATTAGGGGTTAGTCAGCTCCTTAAGCCACACTTGGGAAATGGTTTGCTCCTGTCACCACACTTCCCTATCCCACCTGATAACCATCATCACGGGCAGGAGGCTGAGGTAGACAGACACGCTTTAGGAGTCATCTTCTGGTCTTTGGGCACATCCCTGAGATAACATGGCTGGGAAGTTCAAGCAGGACCAAGTATGCAACGTGTAACACAGAAACAGTCTGTTACCGGGAACAGTGAGTATACAAGTAAATTAAAGAACTACAGGTTTCTCTGTAAGAGAAGATAGCCATGATAGAAAAATAGAAGCAGGGAAATAAGACTGAGATAATCCAAAAAGGTCAGAAGAGTGAACTAGATGTGACTTTCATATATGCATGAAACGTTCTGTCTTCAAACCATTGCGTGATTAGCTTTTTCTAAACTGCCATTTTCCTGAACTTCCAGTAATATGACATGAAACAGACAACTTCTAATTCTCAATGAAAATGCATTGTGTCATCTATTGCTGCAATTGTTTTTTCTTATCATATCACTTAGTAAGTTAATAGGTAAATCTGGCTGCTCCAATCACTCCCAGCAAATACAGAAAAAGCTCAGTGCATCCGGGATCCAAGAGTTTTTCTCTTCCTATCTTTTGTTTTTGTTTATTAAAACTTTTGTTGGTAAAAGCAAAAAGAAAACTTGAAAAGCTCTTACATGAGTGCCACAATATGTAATTTATAAAGGAAATGATGCCTTTTATAATAAAGGGTTTCAGCCCACAAGTCCTGATGAAGCACTTACAAACAGGCTATGGCAGAGGTCTTGCGGACTCAGAAAAGTGCTGGATGAGCAGGGCTACTTGGAGGAATTCGTTACGCAACCAGCCCGTGGCATATTCGATCAAAAGAGCAGGCAAAGAGCAAATGTAACTTGGTTGCTAATTCTACAGACCACAGCAAAATTTCAGGCTGCTTGATCACTAAGAGGATTTAGCAAACAGTAAGCTACAATTTGCTTCTTCGCTATCTGGAAATGGAAACCCAGTACAGCTGTGTTAAGAGGATTGTACAGGTAAAGGGTGGCAACTTGCATCTCCACTTTAGCCAGAAGCATAGATGCATTTTTATGGGTGGCGTAAGAGGATTTGATTAGTAGTTTTAGTTGCTGTTGTGCTGTAATTGTGTTGTGCTTTTCCAGATGATGCACAACTTCAGCTCAGCATGGTCCCAAGAGAAACAAGTCACCCTCCCCACTCACACACAACCCCAGTTTCCCAAACCCTGACCACAGCAAAAACCATTTATACAAGCTGAACCTGAAGCCCAGGCTTTTTGAATCTCAGTCCAAAAAGCAAAATATGTACATAAAAAAAAAAATATGGATTCAGTTGTGTGAAATCATTTCAGGTTGCACCATTCACATACTGCTACTTCAGGGAAAAAACCCACAAGCTTAATTTTATCTTTTAAAAATTAAATACTAAGCATGTTACTTCCCTGAAGCAAGCACAAACTGTTGATAATTTTGAAACTGAAAAAGCATATTATTATTTTTTGTAGTTACATATAAGATGCATTATAATTCTTGCTTTTAAATGCTTTAAAGATAACCACTTCAAATAAGCATCTCTATCTTCACATCCCTCCCTAGTCCATGGTCTCTGTAATTAAAAATTTAAAGCGTACCATATCTCAAACACAGTAGCAGTTTATGATTGAATTTGGATTTTTCCTTTACTATCCTTTTGTCAGATAAACTACACTTGAGAATGTAACTTGTCAAGTAACTTGATATTGTAGATTGACAGTACTACTCAGTGTTTCTTCTCCCTAAAAGTGTCAAATTGGGACTGGAAAGATTCATATTATAATAACCTTTAATACACATCTAAATGTTATTTGCTCACTGTGACCAGTTTGGAACCCCCAACTTAAAAAAAAATAATAATAATGTTAAGGTACCACAAACATGTTAAAAATTATTTACATAGGTTGAATGTCCTTGACTTTAGTAATTTCTAGGGACAGGATAAGAAATTTATATTTCCTCTAGAGGGCTTCAGGTTCTATATTATTTCACAAGTTATCTAAGTTATATTGCACTAAGTGATTGTACTACTAAGGGTCAGGAATTTTAATTGATATTCTGATTCCTTCTGCTTTGAAAAAAAAAATATATATATCTTTATTAGTTTAATTCCAAGATAATACTGATGATCCTGTCATGGCTGGTGTCCGCACTTTCCAATACCACTACCTGAAAAAATGAGATGGAGGCTGGTTATATGATTATTTTTACTAGAAATGCTAAAGATGATCGTTTTCACCAAGTTTTCTTGGAATATTGTTTCCTATAGAGAGCCAGACCTTTCTTTAAATATTATTTTAATACCACGGGAACATTAATTTAGAATGTAACTAGACATTATATAGCAATGCAAATACAAATCTAAATACATGTATATATATACACAATATAAAAGTATTATTTTACTTTCTCTGTAAATCTGTATTGAGGTAATCTTGCTAACCAAGTTCCTGATTTAAAGAATTTATACACTAATAAGAAATTTAAGTAAATTTGAAGTCCCAGACTTTAATTACCTTTCTGTCTCAGCATTTCCACGTCTGCCACTGAAGTCCTAAGCTCGATCAGGCAAGATGGCTTTGTGCTGTAGTTTGTCTTTATTTTTCTCGCTATTCTTTTGCAAAGCATGTCCTTTACATGTCTACCTGACTACTGAGCCACTATGTTATTCACTACCTTTCAGCAGCTCTTACTCTTCAAGTATCTGACATGTCAACTACACTTCTAAAGATGATATGTTTCTTATATTTTCAGATATAAAGTGTCACTAGAGGTGCAGTTCCATAATGGGCTTCAGCCAATTTCAGACCATGCTGCTGCCAAGAGAGGCAACAACTTTTTCTCCCCCCTCCTCTTGTATTGGCATTTGTAATTTTATGGCAGGACAGTAAATCAGATCAGCCTGTTTCAGCAAACTGAAGGTGAAATGTGCAGAAGGTGAAGGGAAGCTCAACCTTTTTTGTCAGCAGCCTGTGAAACAACTTTGGTTTAAAAATTCAGCAGCTAAAGCAGTCACTTTCTGTTCTTCTCTGCCTCTCACCACTTGCTGCTACCTCCAAATGTCTCGGTGGCTGCATGTTGAGCTGAATTGGGGAAATGATCTATTTGAACAATAGCCCCATACAAAAATAAAAGAAAAAATGTTACTGTTTGGAAGGTGAACATTCTCCAGTCCAGTTTACAATACAGGCACAGAAACCATGGCCCCAGGAGACAGGGCAAGGAGTTGCAGGGACACAAGAAGCACAGAGGTAAGAAGCAAGGGATGGAGCAACCACTATTTAAACCATGACTGCCTCCGAGAAAGTTGTTTGATCAGCTACATTACGTGAAGAAGCTTGGAAAGGAAAGATGATTCTGGTGTACAAAACTGCTACAACTTACTACAGCAAAATTTTTAAAGTGTATTACAAACACAGACCACAACAAACAAGCCCTTTTCTAACAGGCACAAACTGTTCTGGTCCCAAGTGTCTCTGCTCTGGTGGGACTGGTGGCCCATTTTATATAAATATAATGAAGAAAAGCAGAGAGAAACGGAACACTATGTCAATGAGCCTGTAAGATGATAGAAAGTTAATTTTGATATATTGCAGTAGGAATTTTAAAAATCATCATTTAGATTCTTGACAATTACAGGAAATCTTCTTAAGATATATCTTATGTTTAATTTTATAGCTGAAACAGCAGTCAGACTGTATAACTCATGAAATCAAGCACATTTTCTTTTAAAATAGAAATCTAATTAGACTTCTCTTGAGTTTGATGTTTGTCAGATAATTGCAGTCTGGAAATTTTAGTACTAAAGTTCCCACGGGAAGATCCCCTTTCAAAAAAAAATTAAAAAAATAAAAAAATTACTGGGCACACAGCTATTTGAAAAATTATTTTTTTATGAATTCTGGTCTGATCATAGAGGGTCCTATTCTTGGTACCAGTCATTATAGCAAGTACTACAGTGATGATTTGTGCGAGCGTGGCTTTGATCCAACGAAGAACTTAAGTGCCTGCCTCACTTCCCTGTATATCACTAATTCTGCAGTTGATTAGCTCAGGAATATTCGCATGATTCAAATCAAACTTAAGTGCATTGCTGGAGCAGAGCCAGAGTGCACTGAACACTGCATGACTGATCCCACAATGGCCAACGTTTTGGAGATAGTCCCATTCGATTTCACAGATTGAAATTCATGTCTCTGTGGAAGGACATCACACAGAAAATTTATATCTTGCTTAAAGCTTCCTCCATTTTGAAAAATGCTCTACAAGCATTAACATCTCCCACGATACTTACTGGTATACACGTGAACCAATTTCCACAGTAAAGATGCATTTTGGTAGCATATTTAAATTTTCCAGTACTTACAATTGTAGAACTCTCGATGTCTCTTCCACTCTAGGATAGGCAGTGACATGGCTTTACGCTTGCTTGTAAAGAGATTACATTCATTTCCAAACTAGTGTGTTGTTGGTTCCAGAAAAAGAGATAACTACTAAGCAAAATTTCTCATTCTGTCTCATCATCTATATGTTGTCTTCCTCTATCACAACTTTTTAGTAATAGTTTGAAAAATTATGTACAACCTTTTGAAGTTGTACATAAATATTAGTTTAATCATGAAAACACTAGATAACCTTTTAGGGACTCAAAGTCATGGCTTTTCAGTTGACTGAGGAAAAAAAAAATAATCAGGAGATAGGAAACATGAGAACACTGGTCACATTCAAGAAAGTAAAGCTGCTGATCACAAGGTGATGATAAGAAAAAGTTCCCCCAAGACCATGACTGATGGGTTGGGTCAGTTCTGAAGAACAACAGCCAGTGAGGAGCCACGGGAAGTGGAACTGGCCTGTTCTGCAGTTTTCAGTGCTTTACCAAGGGACATGAGCATGAGAGACAGAGCTGAAAGAAATTACTATTTCCATTTTCCCTAGACAAGTCTCTCTTTGCAAGGTCAGGCTGGTATGTACACTGACTCTGAACTGAAACCAAAGAGGTTTAGCTCTACATATGGAAAGACAAAAGGTCAAAACAAAGCTTCTTTTTCAAAGACTGAAGGAAAAATCCTTGGATACCAAAGTGATAGCTAATGGTATTTAAATGAATGTTCTCTTCATCAGTTTTATTATTAAGCACATTCAAACCTTCAAAAAGCAGGTGCTTAGCTACATGCACCTCTCCTTTTAAAGCTAAAAGGGCAGCATTTTGTAAGTACCAGTGGTAATTGCCACCAAACAGCTGTATAAGTATCACTGTAGGAGATTGGAACGTCACCAGCATTTTGTGTATAACCTGAGATACACAATGCACGGAGCTATGTACACATGTTTTAGGTGAGACTGAACTTGCCATATGGATAATGCCAGGACAAGAAAATGATCCATTTCTGGTTATCTGTGAGACACAGGTATCCAAAATCATAACAAACATGAACTCTTACAGTACTCCCTCAAAGACAGAAAACCAGAGTATCTATTCATGGTGCTGGCCGAAGAGGTGTCCCACAATACTAATACACTTTCAATAGCTCCTTTAGATCTGGTAGACACACCAAAGTGATCAGTCGTATGTTTGAACACACAATCTGGTGGTGTAGCTTATTAGGGGACAAGTTAGGATATTTTTTTCCCCTCTTTCCAGCTATAAATGCCTAATCAAACTCTAAATTTTGTTGAAATAGTCTTGTAAGGACTATCTTTTTAAGTTAAGTTTTTAAGCCACTTAAGTTCTATTAAAAAGCATATTTTAAAAGGGTGTGATAACTAGACTGAAAACAATGCATAATGAGTTTGTTTTGCATGTTGGGAGATTTTCATGTTTCATTCTGAAACAGGATGTTGAATCTTGCTACTATAACGTTGGCGGTTGTGCTGTATTTTGGATATACTGTGAACACATTTTGATTTGATTCTGGCAGGCTCCCAGTTAAGCTGAATTACAATGAATGCCAACATATTACAATCTCTTTCAGTAAACACAAGCCACAGTTTCTTAGGCAAATGGCCATATGCCACATTCTCACACTATTCATTTTTAACGCAAAGAGCTGAATTTAGCTGTTGCTTATGAAGAAGAAGAAAAGAAAAAAAAAATAAAAAAGATAGCCAGTGGAACTTTTCCTGTCCTTAAAAAAGCTGAATTTGTCTCAGTGTCAGATAAGTATCTGTATGAAACTGCACTGCAAAGCTATAGCAACTGGAGAAAGGTAATTCCATTTTCAAGGACTAGAAACATAGGTGCCAGCAGGAATGTGATATCTCCCTTTCTATTTTTCTCTGTGTTTGCTCGAATGGAGGGGATTGGATTCTATGGTCATGCATGTTTCAAAGCTACTGCACACCACCAGTTACTGCTGTACAGAGACATCTAAACATGCCAGTTTGAGGAGTGTTTGCAGATTGAAGTAAATTCCCTTTGAGAATATAGAAGTTTTAGAAAGAATCTTTGAATTTTAAAAATGCATGAAGATGAATCAAGCTAGGAAGGTGCATGGACAGAATTCAGAGTTCACCCCTTGAAAAGGGATCTCATTTCTCACAATGAATATATACATATGTAGTGTGAACTTTCAACCAACTAAATGTGCAGCTTCTCAGAAAACTGTTTCTGTTCAAAGTCTAATATCGATCAAAATATTCCTAATGCTTCATCATGTCTTCAAGACAGTTCTGACAAATCTCTTCTGATAAGTCAGTGACAGGCAGAAGTACTGTGAGCAGATACCTCTTTTGTTAATCTTTAAACCTAGCAGAGATGACAAGTCTCTTCTTTGAAGCCTGTCCAACAGACAAGACACAATGGGAGAGATCAAATTCACCTACAGGAAAAAAAAAAAAAAAAAAAAGGAAAAATTTCTAGACTGGAACACACTTCCACAGTTACAATCACTTTCCTGCTGGTCTCCAGTTCTTACCTGCACATTCTGATCGCCGCTCTTGCACTCACACTCACAATTGCTAAGCTGTGCAGCAAGCTGTAAAAGCTCACCAGCACAAGCAAGAACGTTTTTTAACCCTGTTATAGGGCAGCATATTGCCAGGATAATGACAAAACCAGCGCTGTCTGTGATGGCACACTGTTCGATCAGCCTTAGCTGATGGGGAACTTGCACCACGCTGGGAATGATGCAAAGCTGCTAAATTTGAAATGTACTTTCCAGCAATATCCCAAGGTTGGGTCTGGCTTCTTAACATACAAACTCTCTACAGAGCACAGCTGTATAAACCTCTGTATTATTACTAAATGTATTATATGTGTTAATAATAATAACTTAGCCTTATGTAGCACTTTTTTGTTAGAAAAGCTCAAAGCTCATTATAATTCCCTTTTTCACAATAGAAAAACTGAACCCAAAAGACACAGAGCAACTTTTGTGAAATTGCACTGAAGAGCGTTGGTAGAACTAAAAATAGGCCCCATGTCTGTTCAGTTTTCATGCATGTGCTTAATTAACTGAGAAAAATTAAAATCTTCTCTAACCAGAAGTCAGGGGGAACACATACACTACCTAATCCTGCACCAGAATATTAATGGTCTCCAAAAGACTAAAGGAAAACTTTATGACATATACTTTGCCCTTTGTTTGTCAAAAATAATTTTTAAATACTTGCAATAAGCACTGTTCATACCATGTTTTCCTCTAAATCTTTTCAGTTCACAAGCATTCATAATCAAAATAAATTCAACCAAGTATTGTAAACGAGACATGGAAAATTACATCCACTTTGTCTACCACATCTTTATCACATTCTTCATGCCAAAAAATTTAAATTATTATGTATTCACACATTCTGTCACTTGCTCTTTAATTCTACTTGCTTTCCCACACATCTTGTTCATTTTGCAAATGCTGTCTTAACATCGTTGTATAGTTTTAATCCTCTGTACCCCATTTCTTAATCTCAGTACATGTTTTTAGACTATCCTTCTGTTTATTCCACATGCATCCTGCAAGGCCAGCTCTAAGTGTTATTTCCTAACCTGCAATTTCTGTTACTTTTTCTACTAATTTGCAGCTGAGTGGCTGCTGAAAGCACAGTAACAATGCATACATGTTGCAATTTGCAGTCCATCCCCTTTTGAAGTCCACTATCCCCTTCTAAACAATTTTAATTCCACTCTGCAAGTATGTGGCATTCCAATTTTTGTCACATTAAAATGGCATGCCAATGCTATGTCAAAATTTATCACCTTTGAAAACTTTATTAACAAAATTATTTAAAAAATAATAAATTTTACTCTGTATTTTCCCTAAATTTAGTTGTGTCCTAGCATAAAAACTGTCTCAGTGCTTGATTTTCAATTATTGTAAGCCAAAGTGTTCTCATAATTCTTCTACAACCTGTTCTTTTACTGTAGTAAATCTCTAGGATTCTGTATCTCTGCATGGTTTCAGTCTGATCACTAGATGGGTCAACAGAAGAGTCAACTTCTAACTGCAGGGAAAAATCTTTGAGAAATTTCAGGAGGAAGAAAAACTATTACCTCTCAAAAATATATGAAGCACCTCACCATTGTTTCCATAGCGGAAAACCATCACAGAGTACAATAGCAGCAAACTGCCTCATCTCAGTAACCAGAGTGGGGATATAAACTGCTTCTTCAGTTACAGTGTCTTCTTAACCACACACCTTGATGAAAGACAGCTCATTTTCCAATGGCTACACACACCTCTAGTGCAAGTTCTCTCTTTTCAGAAGTGCAAGCAAGAACATGACTGTTAATGTGATTGTGAATTATCACTGTAACGTGTTTACGAGCATTAGACCTCAGCCAAAAGGCTCTTCATTCCATGTTTGTCTTCCAGGAAAATTTGCAGGATTTCACTCCATTCACCTCACAGACCAACCAGTAAAAATTTAAGCAAGGGCTGCTTGGAACTTTTAAAACTAATTTCATTTATATGCTGCTGGATTTGCTGCTATACCTTGAACTTAAAAGTAGAAACCAATTAAAAGTTCCTCAAATTTGCCCATATCTCCCAGTTTCATTTTAAAATCTGGTTGTCTCTCACACACACAAATACCTTTTCTCATTCACTCTTTCTCTCGTTACCCTTTACTCTGTCCTTTTTGATCTTAACTCTCCGGTTGTCTCTTTCTTGAAAGAGATTATCTCTAGGAATCTACCTCCAAACTCTTTATAGCTCATCCACCACTTTACCTTCCAAGTCTCATGGGAAATTTTCTCTTCCTCCTGCACACATTTCCTTTCCACTGGCTTTTTAAAATTTGATTCTTTCACATTCCATCAAAACTGCTCCCTTTCATTTCATAGTTGCAGCAGGCAGAGTGTGCTCATGAAACACATTAACAACAAACTTAAAAGGCTCTGTCAATAAAAAGACTGAAATACTGTCTGAACAGAACTGTATGACTTTGAGAACAAGACCACTAGAAATTGAATGACATACAGTAATACAACAGGTCGTGCCATATGGGAACTATTAAGAGATTACTGCTACTGTGTGGAGAGTCATCAATTAGAGGGGAAAAGATTAAAAAAAAAGAAGTGGAAAAGGGAGTACACTAGTGACAACAGAGAGATGACTTCCTGAAAACAATAAGATGGGGCTGTAAGGAAGGGAAATACAACTCTCAAGTGATATGGGAGATAATTTTTCAATATTTTAACTTACACATACTAGAATTAGTCAAAGATCTGTGGTGGTTTCCTTAATAGTCAGCTTTCTTACTGCTAAGCAAAACCATGCTTCTTAGGTTTTGCCACCTAATGATTTAAGCACGCTCTAAAAGCTGATTGTCTTAATTATTTTATATTTGCTCTTTTTAAAATAAAAGTATGGAATGCCATATTAGAGTCTCTTTAATCTGGAGCCTAAAAGATGTGTTACCTGTCCACATTTTGTCTGTGTATTGCAGTATTTCTTTCCCTAAACAATATTAGCATCTAGAGCGGCCAAAACAGAGAGAGATGCATCTTACCCTCCGATCCACGAACAGAACAGTTAGCTGCAGAAATGCATGGCTCAATTTTTCTAAAAGGATACAAAACCTCATTCTTTATTGGACAAATAAGATCTTTAAGTTCAAAATCAAATCAGTAGAATAACTTTATCACAACACCACTCAGAAGAATTACAGTTACTGCTTCTACGTGTTTTATGCAGGGCATCCTACTCCATTAGGATTTTTCAGGCCCTCATTTTCCAGAAAAAAAACCCCAAAATTTATATGTTCATATTGAGGGTGCTCTCATTATCTGCTCAATTCACTGCAATTCTAATTTCAATTCAAGATTTATCAGAAATTGCTGTGTTTACATCTAAGGAATTTATTTGGGAAAAAAATGAAAAGGAGGAACAGTAACACTGAGGATGTGATGACAGAATCTCACGTGCTACTGATCAACAGGTTTTTCTTTATGACAGACCTACACACAAGAAAATAATAAAGTGGAGTTGTATACAAGTGTGGTGTCCCATAGGGACAGTTCTCTTTCCTGGCTACATCTGCTCATACAAGCTTTCATAAGAATTATCCTTTGCCTTGTCAGGTTTTAAGTGCCTTAGGAGACATTTAATTCACTGCCACTGAATTTAGCATATATGCAACTACCGGTGTAAGTTGCTAGCATAATTTCTGGGTCAACCAGGCACTCTTCAGATCACATTCTATTAATACAGTGTAAAATTGAGCATTGTCACATTTATCAATTTTATCAGATTACCGAAGTTATCACATACTTTAGCAAGTTTGCAGTGATTGTTATATAACACAAAATTATCTATTATCTCAGACTATTTAATTTTAATACACTGTTTTCATGCCTGTGAATCTGTACACGACTATTAAGACTACAAACATCACAAATACATTAAGAAAAGCAGACCTGGAATCGCAAAACTTTTTTCTCAATTGGGCAGCTTTGCTATGGAAGGAAAAACATAGCAAGGTTTCAGAATGCAAAGAATAAGAACTGGAGGAAGTAACCAATAATTAGAAGGGTTGGTTTGGGGTTTTTTGTGGCCTTTTTTTTTTTTTTTGGGTGTGTGTGTGTGTGTGTCTACTGTTGTTTAAAAAAGATAAGGCCTATGTAAAAATTATTTCAATATTTTATGTAAGTTTGGGTTATTTTGTTTTGGGTTTTTTTCCAAAAACTTGTTGATCTTCAAGTCTTACGCAATAAAAAATAATCAGTACACAAACACACCTGTAGATTTGGCTGCCAGATTATTTGACATTGTTTGCTTGTGAGGTTTTTTGCCCCTAATACATGATGAATTGAAGTCATAGTTGATATTTATAACTGTAGCATTAAGACAGAATGCCCAGAGGAATTTTGGCAAGAGTGTATCAAAGCACTATACTGTTGAGAAGATTATGAAGCGCTACTTTTAGAGACCCAACCATTATGCATCAAAGACATTCTGTTGTTACAAAGAGGGAATGTTCATTAATGCTTATCTGTTATTATGGCAGTCATGTCAAATTAATTTCATCTGTAATACTGTCTTCATAGCAATCTCCTATCAGATGTTTCAAAGAGCCTAAAATCTTCTTTCTCTACACACATCCTAAATTCTAGGTTTTAGAAGAAAATGCAAGTGTCATTCATAGGCAGCATGCAACAATTCAATAACAGCAAGTCAAACTCGAGATCTTAGAAGGTGTAAAAGAAGCAAGCATTCAATCAGCTCCCAGAAACTGCTTCACAGCATGACCACTGCAACTGCAGAAGCATCGCTGATAATGTCAAATCTAGCATTGGAGCTATTATAAAACCTGCCCATGCACTCTGAACACTTCCTATCAATGCACACATTTTTCACCCATCAAAAACATGACAAGTTACAAATTAAAAATCCAAACATACATATACCTCGAGGAGTAAAGTTTGAACCCAAGTTTTTATGTAAGTTTCACAAGTCCTCCACGTGAAAACAGTAAAACATGGGAAGTACAAACTCAAAACTTCAGATTCCATTTTCAAATGCAAGAGTCTCCTTTTGCATTTCTCATGAATGAGGCAGGGAAACATTTATGCCCCTATTTAGTGAATTCTAACAGCATTCAGCTGCAATGAAACTTGGCCTTTAAAAATCAAGAGAGGAAGAATTACCCATTCCATTGGATTTAAAAGTCCATCTTAGGCTAGCAGTCTCCTCCTCTCTTTTGGTAGCCTTCAGATGATGTTAAACAACAATTAGCACAAACCTCAGCTAATCATGCTGGTTATAGCCCATAAATCTGAAACCTCATCTCTTATTTCTAGCCTTCATTTCCTGTTTTTAATGAGTACTCATCCACAAAAGGATTTCTCCACCCTGCCCCAATATTTTGGTATCTTCTAAAGTCTTGATAGAAGCATTCTGAAAACACGTGCAATACCATTAACTAGATCAAAGCTGCCTTTATCTGCATGCTCACCAACTCCCACAAAAACCTGACAGATTTAGGAGGCATGAGTGCATCTATAAAAGCCATATTGACTCTTCCAATGTATCACATATACTCATGTAACTTAATCTTTAACAGTGGTTTATACCAAACTTGCTTAGCAAGGAAATCAGATTTATTTCTCCAGTATACCACAGTCACATGATAATCCCTTTTAAAGCCTTCTATCTCATTTGCAATCTTCTGTCCCTCTGATACTAGGATTTACTTGATTAAAAGATTATATGTCAGTTATCTCACATTCAAAGTGTTGTGGTGTTGGTCTGTTTTGTGGGTGTTTTGTTTGTTTTGGTCTTAGAACTTTCAGAATTATTTTACTAAAACGACTTGTAACAATTTCTTACTGTCCACCAATGTATTAAATAAACTGCTAACACTTCCATGTCAGACAACGCTCCAGACACATTTCCTGTAAATAATATCCTCCTGATCTCCTCCAGTAAGGAGTTATTTATTTATTTTACATTATATTTTCAAATCAGCAGACAAAAGACAAATAATGGTCTGTATAATACTGTTTAACAGAGGAGCATATAAGGCTCAAATTAGTCAATTACTTGTAAAACAGTTGTAATGAATATTGCACTTAAACTCAATCATGCTCTTTTTTCAGTATTTTTCCTGTACTGTGTACAGGCCACAGCCTTGTAAATGGATGTAGATATCCAAGTACCGAAATGAATCATTAGCAGAGAAATTAAACTTGTTATCAAAATGCAACTCTATTGTTAACAGATGAAAAATGAGTGGATCAAATGACTGCAGCAGGAAAATCTAATAACAGCTCATCTGTGACCTGTCATCTCTTGCCACGGCACTTAATTCATAGTAACATATACTCACCAATTACTTTGTACCTGCATGTATTTTTATATCTCTAAAGCAATTTCAGGGTTCAGCTATGCAATTTAATTTCTGAATTAGCAGTTTCCAGGGAATGTGCTATCAGAGTAATAGGCTGAAGAAAAAGAAAGGGGGAAGAGGGAAGCTGAGAACCTTCTTGGAAAAGCATGAGGTAGGTACTTTCAAGTGTGAACAAGAAAAGAGAGAAAAAAGAAGAGCCCCAAATTCAGTCAAGATACTCCCACCTCTGTGATGAGCTTATTTTGTAATTCTTTGTTCTGATGACAGAATTAAGAGAGAGGAAGGAGACAGAGGGACCATAGCAATAGCACCAGCATGTGAGTTCTCCATAGCACCAATCACAGCTTTTGAAAGGTTTCTAAATTTTGTTTTGAATATCAAGAGACATGTAAGCTTCATACCAATACTTGATAGAGACCAAGTCAATCTCCAGCAAGCACATACAGAAATGACCTTACTGAAAGGGTCCTGCTTTTCAGCAGTCTCCTGAAAACTGCGTTTTCCAGCAAGCAGAGAGAATCCCACTTCTAAAGAGAAATTTTTGCAAATAAAATTCTGAGATTTTTTGCTCACTAGCTCTCATAAGCTTTACAGGTAATATTCTGAAGCAATATGAAAAGCAACATGATGTGGAAACTAGGAGTCAAAGGGTGAAGCACAGAACACAATCATAGCATACAGGCTTCAGAGGTTTGCGACTTTGCTGTTAGCCCAGTTAACACATAAGGAGTAAAGGTCTGTGCAGATGCAGAAACACCTCAAAACCCTGCATATGTATGAAGATGCAATCATAGAATCATGAATATGATTTAGAATTAATTCTCCTGTAAAGATTTATCTACTGTCATTTCCTATACAGACTACTCAACTTTTCTGAGATAAATTCTATATCTGTATGACATGGCAGGGAAAACAGGAAAGGATGACATTGGTAGCAGGTTGTACGATGATTATACAACCTAGCCCTAGATCACATGATGGAAGAACTACAGCAGATGCTAAGTCACTGTAGCATACAGTGCTTTGAAAGAGGGTAAAAAAAATGCCCATCTCAAGATCTTATTTACTTTAAGGAAGAAAGGAAGATCAGACAGAAACAGCGTCGTACAGTGCAGGGAGCAGTACAGCAAAGCGAAGTTTCAGAAGGAACAGTCTGCTGCTGATATGAACTTGAGATAATCCTTAAAGTGTTGGTTTGAAAAAATAAGCTTTTCTAAAAAAGAGAAAGCCCTTTTACTTCTCATATGAATCACAGCACTGAAGAAAACATGGATTTGTCAGTTATATTCATTACTTTTCTGCTATGTTGTGATGACTATAAATGACTCATCTGAAATCGCAGTTATTCTCTAATCTTTAAGCCTTTAAACTATACCTAAAAAAGTGCTACAAATCTATAGCTTCTTCCTGACTTAGATCTATACTTCAGTGCGATTTTTACTTTCCTTAGGTGTCAGGGAGCAGTGAGAGCTGATTGCTCCCTAAGGGAAGGTAAGCTAGGAGCTAAGAGTGACCCCAGCACCAGCAAGGTCCCTCACATACAGGGCACAGGCCCTAGCATCCAAATGCAACAGGCAGAACTGGGTGCTGGTAACAGGGTCCACCAACAGTCACAGGCCAGGTAAGTCATGAAACAGGTCCTGCAAGGCCAGTCAGGAACAAAGGTGACAGGATGAGAGACAAGATTGTGATGTACATCATCCAAGGGGTCCAGCCGGGAGACAAGCTACCTACAGCATAGGTCCAAGGTCCATCCAGGGAGCGGGGCTGGAGACCAGCACACCTGCAACATAGCTGTGGCAGGGCCTGAAGGCCCAAGGCTGGGCTTCCACCAAGCTTCTGGGCACTGGGTGGGAGGAAGCCCCAGGTAAGGCTGGTCAGGACAATTAAAGCTTATTAGCACCCTCTGGGCCTTGACATTAGGAGGCCATGGTCAAAGCTGGTACTGCTGGTTGGCTGTCAGCTGTGCCTCCTTTAAAACAAGAAGGTAAAATCTGAGTTCCCATCTAATACTAATTTAACCAATTATTAAGCAAAAGGCATACACTGTCTGGGAAAGAAGGAACATTATCTGTTGCAGTACAATGCAAATTTAACACTCAAAGCAACATCATATCTAAGCTGTGGATAGTATTTTGATGCAGTCACGATGGTCTAAGCAACATCTCAAGACTCCTTTGCTAGAAGCTTTTAATTTGCCAGGTAACTGTTAGTATAAAAACAAATTAGTAATGTGCAAATTCATGCTATCGTAATGAGAAATGCTCTCCTCCATTGAAAATATTACATATATTAAAACAATTTCTGGTAATAAACATTGCTTTGTTGAACCACAGCTGATAGCTGATACACAGAAGAAAGGAACTGGCAAATTGAAAAGGAATCACCACACAGTGGAAAGTGAAATATGCAGGTTTCAATGGGATAATAAATCCTCTGATACCAGATGGTATTCAAAGTATTATTAATGCGAGTGAAATCTTCATAGGAAGATTTTCCTTATCTACCTGTAAAATACATGGCATTCCGTGAAAAAAGCTCCAAAGTGCTCAGCTTTCCACCACAATTGCCTATTGAGAACTTCTACAAGTCAGAGACACCCAGGAGTCTACAAAGGTTTTCATTTGGGCTTTCTCAGATAGAAAGAAAGGAAACAGAAAAAAATCATTATTTTCATTCCTGGTTCACTTTAACCCTGAACATGCCCATTTTTGAATCAAAACACACGAGCCAAAATGCAATGCTTGCCTCAGAGAGGGGGGGGAAAAGCAAAAGCTCTATGTGCAGATCTTTAAACCATACGTCCTTCTCTTTTACAAAGATTTTGAATTAATTTCTGTGATCTACAATATTAGAAAATATTTCCAGCTTCACAGCATTTTCAATTAAGTGAAATAATTTTTAAACCTTCACAAAGTCTCTTCCAAGTACAGGTCCTGAGTCATTGTCTCCAAAACATGCACAGCCGAACATACAGAAGAGTGTGAAGGCCAACATTCCTTTTTGTGTGTTATTTTCAGGTCATTTTAAGCAAAGTATTTCTTAAAATTATATTTGACAGCTTTAAATTTATAAATAAAATACCACCCAGTAATTGCTTTTACCAACAGACTAAGAGAAGCCATTAGTATGATTTCAGTTCTGTAATCAACACGTACTCTCAACCACACAACTCAGTCTGACTCATTCCCTGCACAGACTCTAATTAACTTCCAAAGGAAAGCCAGGGGATTCCTGTTCGAGTAACAATGCTATTGAGAAATTATGCAAAACTTCACCTCTAGGAAACGATCTTGTCTAACAGTGATTGCATCTCAACAATGCAGAAAGCTTTCTAATTTGGTTGTGGAGAGAATATAATCAATCTGTTAGCAAAAGTGAGGGAAGAATTTTTTTCTTTTAAAATAAAAGCACATCTGGAAAAAATATTATTGAGAAAATACCATAGATAAGACTGGATCCGATACTATATGCTCTGAACCTATACAATATATGAAATTCAGTTATCAAAATAGGAACCTGGTGACTTCACTGTCAAGCTTCCAAGGCTCAGCATTGCTGAGGCTGCCATCACCAACAGGCTTTCCCCATTAACAGAGGAGGTGGGGGCAGGGAAGAAATCTTACATAATAAACATCATGGAAACAGTATGACTGAAAAAAATCAACCTACAAATCCCTAAATGATGACTCCTGAAGAATGTTTTGGGGATTTTTCTTCAGTGCATTTTAAATTTGTGAAAAAATGTACCAAAGGGACATTGAGATTGATCTTCACAAGAGATAAGCAGGCCAAGGATGTCTAACTTCACCTATTATTCACCTTTCTTATATTTTTTCCTCTTTTAACTACAGAAGATACAGTGTAGTCCCTTCTCCCTTTCCTATCCAGTTCCAACATCCTGTACTTAACACCTTGTCTCCTTCTGCAACAGAGTAAAAATCCTCATTTTTACATAGCAAACTATTCTTGAACCCCATTTAATTCCTCTCTTCTATTATTATAGTCTTACCAATCTTCCTTTTTCACAGTTTCCTTTGAACCAAGTTTTATATATCTTCATTATTTGCATCCTTTGGCAGGTGATTAATTTTTGACATGCAATTACCACAATTTCTTTCTGTCCTTCATTAAAAATATCTGCTGGTATTAAATAAGATCACTGCAAATAAAATGGACAGATTACCACAGAAATATCAGTAAAAATGTAAATAATGATGACATTAGGGCAATTTTACAGCACAATCAGGATCATTTAATAAGTTTGACTTGTTCAAAGAAGTGCATTTTTAAAACAGCCAAATAGATTTCCCACATTCAGGAACGAAGACTGTAGGGCATAGCTTCAGAACGGGGGCACATATCAGGGATATCAGATACTCTGAAAAAGACTTGAGATGGCCCAGTAACTTAATATGAGCCCCAGGATATAATGCTATGGTGAAAGACATAACTCGATCCTTAGATAAATATGTAAGAATGTACTGACAGAAATAGGGGAGTGATTTTACCTCCCGATGTACCATGGGTGAAGTGGTACTTAAATATCTCACCCAATTTTGATGCCTACACTTTTAGAATGTTTAAGTCAGAGAAAATGCACAAAAGTAGTACAGGATTTAGAGGAACATCATGAGACAATCCCTCAACTCATTTAACCTACTAAAATAAGACTTAAGTGATAAAGCTACAGTTTATCAGTACCTGTACAAAGGAAGAAAATACCAGGAACTGAAGTACTTTAATTTTAGCAGTGGAAGACTGGTTGAAAATTAAAGCCAGACAAAAAGATGGAAATTAGCTGCTTTAAAACACAAACAGAACACTGAAAACCTGTCAGTGAACGTTATTAAACAGAAGAACAAGCACCCTGGAGAAGTGACGGATATCCTATTTCTTAATATTTTCAAGCATATCTCTCTGGAAAATTCTGTTTTAGTAGAACAAGTTACTTGGCATAGTACTTTACAAATGGGTACTAGATTTTATGTCGTATATAAATTACCGGTCATCTCAGAATATCATTACTGGAGTAGTTATTCTATCAGCTATATTTTTTCACCATTTATTAATTACAGTTATTATTTTATTACCACCATTGATATTTTTAAATACTATGTATAGTTACCAGTTTCAATTTTTCTCACTGTAGACCTGCAAGATAAAGTCAATTGCTGCAAATGTTACATAAAAAAAAATTATAAAGCCAAGAGTGGGAAAAACCAAAAGATGATGGAGAATTTATCAGGTGCATACAAAAAGAGCCAAGCAGCAATTGCTGTACACCCACGAGTGCTCTATAGGTTCCGTGGGCTTCTGATTTTATGAGCATTACCTTGCTCAGTCAAGAATCTTCACTTTTTCTTCCTTGATTTGATTCAATCTTTTTGTTGATTCTAACCTACACTGTCAGCACTGCTATTCTGTGTAAATAAAATCTTGCCTTGGGTAGCAGGCTCTGAACAATGGAAAAAATGTAGCACACTAAGGTAGGTAGGTAAACGCTGCAGGAGTCTTAACTGCCAAAAAGCAGCATC
Source organism: Microhierax caerulescens (assembly GCA_035590215.1). Taxonomy (NCBI): domain Eukaryota; kingdom Metazoa; phylum Chordata; class Aves; order Falconiformes; family Falconidae; genus Microhierax; species Microhierax caerulescens. The sequence continues at coordinate 21,567,689 of JAVJGJ010000034.1, forward strand.
CTGGCTTGAAAAGGGGAACAATAGAGGGACTATTACTTTACCATGTTTATCACTACAAAAATCAGATAACTCTCAAACGCTAGGATAAGTATTTAGACTCTGAGCAATGTGCTTACACTGTTTACATACAACCAGACCATGGGGTTTTACTGTCCATGTAGATATGCTCCCATTTAGCATATTTTATAAGGTTATATGGATAAAGAAACTGAAAAATCTGTACACTGTGATTTATTTTTGAAGAAACAAATGAAAGAGGGGGAAAAGGAAAAATAACAGTAAGAGAATGAGGTTTTATAAATGACCATAGTGTTAAAGTGTGTGTGTGTGTAGCATTAAAATTCTTAGTATTGCAATACTAATACTCTCTTTGTTGCTTTCCAATATAATTTTAATTTATTCTAAGACCCTTGGAACATTTTTTTCTCC